>VZRX01023477.1:0-29550 GCA_013398075.1 Notiomystis cincta | reverse complement strand
TTAAATAGTTTAATTACAAGCTCCAAACTAAGATTGGTAATTTAACTAATATTCTAATTAAGATTAATCTGTTTTGGAAATATATATGTTCATATATTATAACATTGTATGACTCAATTACCACTAAAATTAAGTGCTCTTTCTGTGCATAACCTTTAAAGTCCCTGTCCTTGCTTTTATGTAGTGTGTGTGTAGTGACTGGAGGCAGCTGGGGGCCGCTTACAGAGGGCATGACCTATTAATAAGTTTCGTAAAAAGGTGTGTTTCTCTAGATTTAACATAACAGGTCTAACAGCAGCTCCGATCAGCCCCTTCCCTGCGGGTGTCTTCATGGCAGGGGCCAGCGGAGGGTGCTGGTGTTACTGTTCTGCCCCGGAACACGGTGGAAAATGAAAACCAATCCCGAGGACAACGTTGTGCTGGGAATACCGTGTGCCAACGTGGGGTCCTGTGGCTCCCCTCCCAGCACGGCCTGGGCGAGCTCCCACCCGCCACAGCCTCGAAAATCTGTGAAATGGTTAATAATGATTGATAGTGAGCACCGTCTCCGACAGCAGGAGGTGGGGGAGTGTGAGGGGAACAGCTTCCTTTGAGAAGGAGCCTGCAGCAGAGTGCTCCAAAAAGCTGGGAGGTTGGACTGTGTGGTTTGTCTCACTTTCAAAGGGTAAGGTTTTGGCAGACACAGCCCCTGGACTCGGTCTGCCGTGGCAGGGGGTTCAGTTTGTCTGTTTCTATTCTGAAATATCTTAGTGGAGCTGCACAGCAGAGGTTTACATCCTTTAGCATAGAGTCATAGAACATGCTGAGTTGAAAGGCACCCATCAGGATCATCAGTCCAACTCCTGGCCCTGCACAGGAAATCCCCATTATCACATCATTTGTCTGAGAGCCTTTTTCAAACGTTTCTTGGACTCTGTCAGGCTTGGTGCTGTGACCACTTTCCTGGGGAGCCTGTTCCAGTGCCCAATCACCCCCTGGGTGAAAAAGATTTTCCTGATATGTAACCTAAACCTTCCCAGATTCAGCCTCATCTTGTTTCCTTGGGTGCTGTCACTGATCACCAGAGTGAAGAGGTTGGTACCTGCCCCTCTGCTTTCCCTCATGACGATGTTGAAGACCACAATGGGATTTCCACTCAGTCTCTTCCTGATTTTGGCTGCATAGGGATTCCTTTGTGGTGAGCTTTCTCTTCCCCTGTGATATTGTAGATTTTTGGCTGTTCACAAGCAATCCTGATGCCAGCTTTGAAAAGTCACCTTTTAGAGATTGCAAAGTATGCAGTATTAGAAGTGTCCTGTGCTGTATCCCATTCATGCTGGATAGCATATGCTTGAATCTTTACTGGTTGGCTTCACAGGTAAGAGACTCTGCCAGGGAAAAACCTGCTGGAGCCCTCAGCTTCTGCTTTGCTATAGCTGCAGTTTGCCAACTGTCCTAAAGTGAAAGCCCACAACACCAAGAAGTCTTTAATGCTCACTAAATAGAGTCTGAAGACAGAAATAAACTACTAGACATAGGAAGCAGGAGTCAAGATCAACAAGGGATAACTTCTAAACACAGGGTTTAAGATTTAATCCTCTTAGCGTCTCTCCTCTTTTTGGTTGGAACTTAGCAAGACAGGCCTGCCTATTCCTTTCATTTCTTCAAGCATCCTTATTTCTGAGTGGCAGCACTTCTCTTTTATTTGAAACCAGCAGATGCTCATTTAGAGAATTCATTCGTCTTAGCCAAGCACTGCTGGAGATAAGAGAGATCTTTGGTCAAAGAGGAGATCCATTTTATCCTGCAGAGTGCCAAGAACAGCAGGATCAGCAGACCCTGGGTTTCATTTGGTATGGCTGGGAGTGCACACATAGTTAGGCAGCAGTCGACCTCTTGCTTCTTTGCCTGCAGGACTGGATAGCCCAAGTTGTGCTCTTTATTACCAGCCCCCTTCTTGAAGTTATCAGGGCAATTTGCACAAGCAAATGCTGATTGTGACAGGGCTTATTTTTGTATTCTCTGACTTAAAAGACTCAAGTTCTCTTTTGCTTTCCCACCATCCTTCTCTCATCTGACTCCATTTTGAAATCCAGGTTTTCTTCTCCCTGGTTATTCCTTCTTAATTGAAACAAAGACAAAGTGTGAAAGTATGGAGTGAGATTACTGAGACTGGTGGAAGTCCAACAGGCTTCCTCTTAGTCCTGGGTCTGGCTCTGCCACAGCAGGAGCAGCTGACAGCAGCTGGTTCAGATACTGTGACAGTGACTGAGTTGTTACTCTGCTGAAGCTGCACATGCAACAAGTGTTTATGTCTGGGACCAAGAGGGGAGAAGCATGTTCAGAGAATATAGGCTATTTGGAAACAACAGATGTCTTGACCTCGGGCAAGGCTGAGAAGTCTGGGGGGGGAGGATTTCTGTTTAAGTCAGTCTGAAAATTATAATACACTGCAGGGAATGTTAAGAAATCATAGAAACTAGAAAAATTCTTACCATTAGTGGCAGTGAAATAATAGGGATAATGTACTTGTAAGTTCTAACATATGTGCTGCTGAATAGCAGCCCCAAGGTTGCAAATTCTCAGGCAGAAATGTTCCCAAGTTTCAGAGCACACTTATATGCATGAAACATGCAGGGCATGCTGATGAGTATCTGGAAAGGAGCATCAACAAGCAAGAAGGTTAAGTGAGTCTTGGTCATAGTTTGCCATGTAAAATGGACACAATGCTCTGGAAACTTTAAAGGTAAGGTTTTATTCAGGCAAGAATAATACCAAACAGAATTTCCTCTCTAATTGTCCTACCTTTGTATTTTGCAATCCCTGGATAAGAGGGTTGTTTGAACAATACTGCACTGTCGGGGTGATTTTATGCTGTTGTGTTAAGTCAATGTGTTTGTTTTACTTTACTCTGAAGCATACATCCTGTTTTCAAAGTAATGGCACAATTTACAGAGAACAGAAACAGTTTGCAGATAATTCCTCTACCACACAAAATGAAAATTGTTGCATAACTGTTTGTATCTTTTTCTGCTTACTAAGCTGTAATTTGTCAGTCACATCCTCCCCAATGGGGCTGAATTTGGCAGCCAGCAACAGAATCCTTTGTTACATATTCACTCTAAAAAACTTCATTCCTAATTTTTTCTTTGGGGTAGTTTTTTCATTAATTTCTGCTATGTAGTATCCTCCAGAGTATCTCAAGTTGGTGAGCTTTTTCTGGGGCTTGTGAGCTTTAGGAATAACTACACAACTTTACACTCTGCATACCCATAGAGAGGGTAATTAGCTGAAACTGGATTTTCTTGGGAAGAAACCTGATCTGCTCCCCTTTAGAAAACTGCTTCTGGTTGCTAGGAAATCTCCACTGAGTTTCCTATGTCTTCTGATTTGCCAGGTGGACAAGCTGTATTTCTTTGGTACGTTAATTTTTCTCTTTGTGACGTGGAATTACAATAAATGTTTCTTAAATCATCAGAAAAAGTTTTGAAATTTGGCAGAGTGGTAATCTGACAAATGGCAAGTGCTGTTGAAAATATTACATCATGAATTTTGAGAATCTTGTACCATGATTGCTGTATGAAAATCTGCTTTATATTTTAGCACTCTTGCAGGGAATAAGCCACAGAAAAAAATACACTTTGGATAAGACAAAGTCCCGTTCTGTGTACTTAAGTAACTGAATTTTATTTACTAAAATTGAAGGAGCAAAGGACAGCAGATTTCACTCTGAAAGAACACAATGCTCTTGTTTGTTTGAATGCTGTGGCTCATTCTTCAGAAGTTATTTTTCCTCCTCAGATGATAAAAAGACTAATATCCACCAAAAAAAAAATCAATAATTTTGTTAAGACTTGGGTCCAATGTAATACCGACTTTTTTTCCCGATTATTTGTTTTCAACAATTTAATCTCCAATTCTTTTCAGACTATACAAGCTGTGACACAGGTTGGATAGGAGTGTCTAAATGACAATTTCATATTGTATTTAATGGCTCTAAAGATGGATGTGTTGCTGGATAGGACGAGCATTTTGAGGGACAAATGCATTAAATACATAAAATCAATAAATAGTAATTATTATATATATTTCAAGGGAAAATAGATAATTAAGGACCAAACATTGTTTTGTTTCAGATAATACCTTTTCTTTCCTAAGTTATTTCCTCAAGTTTAGTGGCCTTACTTGTAAATAAGTACAACTCATGCTGGCAAGACTGTGCAACTGTGTAACTTTGAAAAATCTGTGCTGCTGGAAAACATTCAAATGTTTTTCGTGCAGGAAGTTTGAGGGGATCATAAAACATTTACAATTAAAGGGAAACAGACGTGAGTTTCTCTGAGAAAGAACTCAAGGAATGAGAACTGGTCAATGAGCCATAAAGAGGGTCAGCCCTAAGATCCCAAAAGGTTAATAAAAAGACTCTTCTGAAAAAATATAGGGAAAAGAAGGAAACTCGGGTGCAGGTAACCAGTAGAGTGTTAAAGGCCCTTGTGGGGAAAAGGTAAAGGAGGAGGATGTTAGCAGTGGGCTCAGGGACCTCAAGGGAGAGAAGGAAGCACCAGTGAGGTCATTTAGAGGTCCAAGAGTGACCGCAGAGCAAGAAAAAGTAAATGCCTGAAAAGTCTTTGGTAACATTTCATTTGCTCCTGTAGCTTTCTAAGTTGTAACAGTCTTGCTGTCTCTCCCCCTTGAAAAGCTCAAAACCTGCCTCTGACCTGTTCCTAAATGAGAGAGGACCAAGGATCTCCCTCACCCACCGAACCCTGAATATCCGAGCTGCCTAAGTGTTGGGTGACCTCTCGCCCACTCCAAAAGGCTCTTCCCATGACAAAACACAGGAGTGGTCTGGAGACAGTTTGCTCCAAGGAACACACTCAAAAGGCAGTCACAAGCCACGACCAGACTTGTTTCTTGCCCTTTCTCATCTTCCAGAGCTAGCTTAAAGGCTTTGGGACTTCAAATACCTGCACATACCCTCCTGTCACAGGCTTTGGCATGTGACACTTACCCTTAGTTTTGTGCTTTAACTAAACCACTGCTGGTGTCTGTAATGGTTCATTTTGTTTCAGACACACTGAACAGGGGTGGGGAAAGAGGGAGAACAATGAAAAAGATGTGTCTTAGGGCTGCAGTAGCCCAGCAGAGATGTGGGCTAAATGCTTTGCAAGGGTGGACACTCTAGAGAGATCTAGGGTTAGTAGTTTGAACACAATCCAGTCCTTGCTACTTGGCCTCAGGGCACCCTCTGTCCCTCTCTCAACTGGGAGTGTAGACTACACAGTGAGTTTGTTTCCATCAACCTCTTGTAGAAGAAACTTTTCTTGCTTTCACCCTGTCCCTTCTCCAATGAAGAAGTTATTGCATCAATCCTAGGGGCTGCAAATCATGCCTCTTGTTCTCCCAGGGGCAATGTAATTGTTTCTGTGCTGAGTCACTTCAGTGCAGATCCCCGTGTTTTATTGCTGCTCTGTGACAGAACTACAGTGTTACATCCTAGTCTAAAACACTGAACTCTGTTTGGGAAGAAATGAGTGGCCCATTGTTTGTATTAGTCTGAGGATTCCAAGTGAAGTGAACGGCAGTATAAGTCCTTGGGTCAGAAACAATAAATAGCTGTAATTCATGGAATTACTCCTGTTTTTTTTTGAATCTGGACTGTTTCAAGTCAGGGTAAAGTTCACAGTTTTTATGCCGTTTAAAAAAGGAGCAAAAAATCTTCCTTCAGCATTAAGATGTTTGGTATGTGACAGCCAGCTACATGCATTGTGTCCAACATTTTAAACATAACTTATCCCCAAGCACACAAATTCAGGTTGAAAATGTACAGACGTTCTTGAATTTCCACATGTCTAATCTAAGAAGAAATCATTATATTTATGGCAGCTCATAGCTAGAATTTCAATTCAAGATAACAGAAAACTTATGAAGAAGAAAACAAAGAAAGATATCATTCAATAATCATGGGGGGAAATGGTTTAAGTGTCTTCTCTGAATTGTTGTGAACATTTAGACTCATCAAAGAAATCATATAGTCTTTCTAAATGACAGTGGTCACAAGACATATTATTCTATCAGGCAGAGAATCCAGGCTGTGTGGGGCTGGCTGAGTGCTCTGCAGACACAAGGAGCTGATGTGAGAGAGTAGCTTGGCTGTCACAGGAAAGAATGTGTCACTGTTTCAGACTTCATTAGCTCTTTTGAATGTTTGTAGAAAAGTTGAGGATGTAACCATTTGTTAGTGAATTTTCAGCCACCATGAGCATCAGATCAGTGCTGGCCTCTCTTTTCTTTCTCATTGTCATCGAGAAGCTTTGCTGTTGAGACTCAATGTGGCATTTTTTTAATGTGTTACATCTACACCTGAAATTCACACTCAAAACCGGGATGCCATGTAAAAGAGAATAAAGCATTTATCATTGCATTTTGTTTGTGTGCACATTCAATCTGAAGTGATGTTTTAACTTGAGATACACTAAAGGCCATCTCTTCACCAGATTACAAGGATATGTATTTTCCCTGTGTGCCATGTCTTTGTTCTGAAATCTGACACAATTATCAGTGAGTCAGAGTAATTATTCCTATACTCTCGGAGAAGATAGGAGGTAAATGATACCTTTTCCACAGCAGTCTTCCTGTCCCATTCAAATTGTTTTTCCACATCCCATTCCCATTTTTTAAAAAACAATGTTCCTTCATATTGTAACTGGGTTTTGTGTGTATGAGAAAATGATCATACATTTTGTCCTCCTGTCCTCACTGTGTTTTTTAAAACTCTAAAGTAATTTTTTATTGTCTGTTTGGAAACTTTATGTCACAAAGCAAAAGCTTTTAGATAATAACAAAGCAGTAAGATTTGGAGTAGATGTAGTAGTTAGTGCTGAGCTGAATATTTAAACAGAAGAGTAATTACATATCCTCTTGCCCTGTTACTACTCTCTCTTACTACAGAGAAGTTCTAGAATCCTTACTGGATTACAGAATCTGTTCTTGAAAGAGAACAAGCATTAGGACATAAGGAGGATACTTTGAAAAGATATATTTTATTTTTTTTTTAATGTAATATTTTTTATGTGGCTACATGGTAGATGGGAGGATTGTAAGACTGGTTTTTTATATCTAGCCATTTTACAATGCTGATATTTTTCTGTTCCATTTTCCATCTAATTTTTCCTAAATTTTAAATTGGGATGAAAAAAAAGTGTTCATGACTCTGTATAAGCATAACTTCCCCTTTGTCATTTTTTCCTGTCCCCTATTAATATAGTTACCAGCTCTAATAATGAGAGATAGAAATAAATTAAGACAACCTCAGAAATACAAAGTGTCCCCTAGCACCAGACCTAGGAAGGGTTTAAGAACTTCTGTTTCTCCCATGCTCCTTGTCCTGCTCCAGGGCAGTAGTCTGCTGTTGCTGTGTAATATTCTGTCACAGCAGCCTCTCTCTCCTGTACTCACCAGGTCACTGGCCAAGTGTTAACACATCCCTGTTCTTGCCCAGCTCTTCTCCAGAGCAGGATATGAGTTTCCAAGGAGATTGTCCTGCAGTATTGCTGCCCTTTTGCTGCCCTGCAATATCTTTGCATGAGAGAAAAAGAAGTGATTCTACAATCTTCTATACTCTGCACTAATGCAGAGGCCAAGATGGAATTCATGTGAATCTCTTCTAAAAAGCTTCTAAAAGTGAGTAAGAATTAGTTTCTTTCTGTAGAGTTCTGCAGCAAAAGACACTTTTTTTGAAGATGCCCCAGAGTTATGTGCCCTCCATGGTGATGCTGGCTCATGCAGAGTTACAGAAGGAACCTCATCGTGTTCCACGCCAGTGAACAATGAACATTAAGTTCTAAGACAGAGTGATTTAAATTTATGATGTGCACTCCATGGTCTTCCTGTGAGCCTTGCCTTTGCTTGTGGCTCTCTGATTCCCATGACCTTGTCTCTCTAAAAAATGCTCCTTCTCAGCAGACCTCAGTGGTATTCTTTCCTGCCACTATCCCAAATACTCAGCTCTCTCCAGTTTATTACCACATGGTTACTCTGTCCTTTGATCCATCTGCTAAAATGCTTTGTTGTCATTGGACAGCAGAACATCACCATGAAGGGCCCAGGGCACTGCTTTCCTTACTCCAGTCATGCCAGCAAAGGGAACACTAGCTCCATTTTCTCTGTTAATGAAACCTGGGCAGGGGCTTGAGAAGGTCAGGCTTCTCCATATCTGTTCCCCCTTTTTCAAATCTCCTCACATTTAGGCAGTGAAATTTTCAAATACCTGTGTGTGTATACCTGTGAGCTATTTTAGTACTGTATGAATATAGAAGCTCAATTCAAATCTGTTGGACTGTCTCAGTTCATTGTTAAATGCAGAATTATTCCTTAAGGTCTGTTGTTAGTAATCTGATCAACCTATTGTTGACTTCTCAAAGCTTTCTATCATTCTGCTTCCACTATGCCTAATCTATGGTTTATCTGAAAATAGACCCCATGGTAAGGAAGCATTTTCTGATACATGGTTTCTCTAGTTATTTCTTTTACTTATTTCAACACCCTAGTTATCTGTAATTCTCAAACTCACCCATTTAATTTCTCCATCTGTTTGGTAGCACTCTTCAGATATTTGAGTTGAAGATGCTACATATCTTTGAAGCATGATCTTAATCGAATCTCCCCATTATCATGTAATCAAGTTCACATGCTCAGTTCTTTAGCAACTTCTTGAATGTCATTTCCTTTTGTTCCCTGATCTTTTTTTTTTGTTTCAGTCTGAATTCTCTCCAGTGAATTTTCTGTGATGCCTCAGATGTCACAAGCAATCTCTGGTAAAGCAGTGTCATTACACACCTTTAGAAAATGTCACCTGCTTGTAACAAAATAAACCCAGCTCTTTTGTTGTACAGGATCTCAGTAGCTGTTCAGGGAGTACTGTTGCTTTGTAAACTGCTGCCATATCTGATTTAATATCCAATGAAAATGTGGAGTTCTTGGTATTTACCACCTGTGAAAGACTTTCTGGAAGGTCTTTCTCAATTGCAACATTCCAGTTTGCATTTAAATACTTCCCTTCTTAAATCTTGCTGAAGTGTTTTGCATTCTCCGTTCTGGTTGGAGTTAGCAATTAATATCTCCCAATTAAAACATAAGAAAACTTGCTTTTCCATCCCCTCTTCCAGTCTTTATTGAAGATGTAGAAAGGACAACGGGAAACTTATTTTCTTGTCTTAGAACCAGCAATTCTTAATAACTCCTCACAGTGGGATCTGCATACAGGGTAAACTTGTTCAGCTAAAACAGAAACATTGCAATCCTCTTAAGATAAATGTAGACTAAACAATCTCAATATGCTGACTAATGGACAAAGGATTTACCCTAATATGGCTATTACCCCCGTGTTTCAAACATGCAGGTGAAAATATTTAACTCTTGAGCCTTCAAATCTATTCCAAATTTACTACACTAAGTTTCTAGCTTCCCAGTGGTCCTTGTCCTCCAAATTCTGGGCATAAGAATAGGAATCCTGTGAATCTGACATGAAAATGTCACCCCCTCAGAGTTTCTTGTTTTGCTTATATCTTCCTTCGTTGAGCCTAACTGTTGTAATAAGCATGGCTGTGGAAAACATCCATCCTAACAGAAATTATGCTCTTGTTTTGAATGTGTATATGAGGATCTGGTGTTATCATGGGGGTTAATTTAGGCTTTCTCTTTGCTGTGGAGCTGTGTTGCACAAGCACAAGAACCTTTAGGTTCTGCAAATTTGGAAATGGGCTTATGCTGGGGGGCAGGTTTGTGCTGATGGGAGATGATTTGGTGGTGAAGGCAGCTGGTGGGATGCCAGTGCACACACTTAACGTGGGTAAGAGGTTACAGCTGCCTTGTGCTTAAGTGTTGATTTGTCAAATGAACAGGAAGATACCTTGGCTGGATATTGAGCCATCTTTGGGGTATGTCTATGCTCAGGTGTGGTGGTGATCCAGCCAAGAGACTGCTCTGCTAGCACTGGTTAGCCACATATTCCTGGGTATATATAAAGCTTTGGATTCCCAGGAATCCACCAGTTGCTGTCTTATAGGCTCTGAAAATAGGGAGGGAAGTTGCAGGTGAAACTCAAGGAGAGCAAACTTGTCTTTCTCCCAGACCTCCATGCTACTTTGTCTCAGTGACTGCTTTCACTGACATCTGGAACCAACAGTAAATAATTGCTAGTGATAATGGTGATTAGATGTGTTTTTCTTTTAGGCTGGCATGGTTATAGCTCTACCCAAGAATGTCTTGTGCTCTTGCAATTTGCCAAATGCAAAATTATGTTTCTTACAAGGAAAAAAAAAAAAGCAAGCATTTAAAGAACAGTAAAAATGCATGCAAAAAGCATGGGGGTAGCATTTCGGCTGCCTTTCCTCTCATGATTTTCTGCTGTAGACATTCTGTGGACATATCACAGCATACACTTTACGGGCCAAGATTTAATCCTTAGACACTGCTGTCA
Source organism: Notiomystis cincta (assembly GCA_013398075.1). Lineage (NCBI taxonomy): Eukaryota > Metazoa > Chordata > Aves > Passeriformes > Notiomystidae > Notiomystis > Notiomystis cincta. The sequence goes on along the minus strand of VZRX01023477.1, from coordinate 19,091 downwards.
TCGCTCAGAAGCTTTAGGAAAAATATATGAAATATAACCATTCTTCAGCTGCTTCTGAGTGTTCCAAGGGAGCAGGACTTTGCTATAAAACAAGAAGACATAGTCAGAAGTAATATACTTATAAATCCCATCTTTTTTTTTCTCCATATTTCATATAATGGGTAATTTTTTATTTGCAGATTTATTTTACTTTTAGTTTTATTTTACAACCAGATGCAACTCTGACATGGATGATGTTAATTTATGAAACACATTCCCATGTATTTATTCATTTCCCCCGACACTGAGCACCTGGTATCAAGATTATTTCAGGAGACAACGTTTCTTGTTGATTTTGGTATTTGGTCTCGGTGCGCTGTTGGGAGGTACTGCAGCTGCTGGGATGACTTCGAGCACACATTTTCCCAACTAACGCAGAAACCCTACGGGCCCTGGCAGAGAGCCGTGGGGCTTCGAAAGCCTCTGCCGGATACCCAGGACCCCGCACCGAGTTAGCTCCCCNGGCGCTGCCCGTCCTAGCGCTGCCCGCAGAGCGACTGGCGCTGCTGCCGCACGGCGAGGAGCGCGGGGATGCCGCGCTGGAGCCCGGGGACGACGTGCGCTCGGCGGCGCTGGAGCTGAGCACGGCGCTGCGCTTCTACGGCGCGGCCGTCCGCTCCCTCTATGTGAGTGTGGGGCCCCCTTTGGCTGCCGGAGCGTCGGAACCGCTCCGGGGCGCTCCCCGGGGAGCTTTGGGTGGGTGCGCGGCGGTGCTTGTTGGGCTCCGTGTGGGTTGCGTGAGCGCCCAGGTCAGAGGTCGGTCCTAAGAGTTTAATTGTTCCAGTCGTGTTCCATCAGGTATCGAGGCCGTGTTACCTCCCTTCTCACACTGTGGCCGGTACAGATTCTTCGAGGTGCACAGCATGCGCTGGGACACAATGCAGCAGATAGTAGGAACGTAAAGAAAATGCAACCACTTAGCCGGAGTGAATGTCATCCCCAGGCGTTTTCTGCACATTCAGAGTGTGTTCAGCTCAGAAACATCCTCGTTGTGGTCTGTTTTGTGTGTTTCGGCACGCTAGTGTCACAAAAGTGAAACAGAGTGTCTAACCAGCAGCCTGACTTGCACCTCTAAGCGCTGGGAGAGCTTTCTGTCCCTTAATGTCTTGGGCACTCTCAGGTGTTCCTTGCTCTGAGAGTCTTTTGGGCAGAAGTCCATATCCATAGTGATTGCAGGCTTTGGGCTGCATCTCAGCCTTGTGTGTGCGTGTCTCACAGCTGTCTCTGCGCCCCGGAGCGGTGTGTGCCTGTTAATAGCTCATGGAGGATGTGTAGTGTTTGAAGGTGGGATTGAGAACAGATTGTCTGGGGCAGAGCTGCTCAAAAGCAGCCATAAGAAAAACTGTTTTAAACAGCAGCATGTCTTCAGAGCACTGCAAGAGTACTGCACACTTTATCATTGTCTCTTTTCCTCTGAAGCCCTGTCTAGGCTGGCAATTAAACGTGCTGAGCTGCATGTTTGGAAAGGCCTTGGTAGGAAAGGCACAGTGTATTGATTGCATTAATCTGGTAAACTAAATTTCACCTCCCTGCCCAGATAAAGCAGTGTGGTTTAGTATCATGGATCTAAGATGCAACTCAGTGGAGACACTTGAGAAATTAGAGCTCCATGTGACTGCAGTCATTCAAAATTTGATGTAGTTCCCATGCACTTGAGTCCACTTCATGGGTATTCACTGAAGATATAACTTGCTTGTGCTACACTGAGTCGTATCCTTTTCATTGTCCATGTGGCCACTACCTAGATAAATCCTGAAATCATATCTGAAATCCAGAATTTGGAGGGATTCAGGTTATACTTGTGTGGAAAATGGATGTTGTTCACTGAAGCTGACTGAGATGAAATATTAAGTGGAGTAAAGACTTCAGTTTGACCCTTAGTTCATTGTCTTGCTTTCTGTACTCTAATTTGGTCACTGATTAGTTAACCCAAGTAAAAAATACACTTTTCCAAGCACAAACATATTCTTGGAAGATAGTGGGCTGAGCATTCAGCCACTGAGAAGCAAGGACAACAAGCAGCATGTCAGGTAAGTGAGAGAGACACAGGGCAGAGTTTTCAAAGAGCAGTAAATTGATTAACCAGTCTGGGTTTCTTTAGTTTAATGATCTTGTTACTTGCCCACGCCCTCAAACAGGAACAGTTCTAATTAGTCTTTGCCTGAAAGGATTCCCATATAGAGTCTATTTCCAAATCGCTTTCAGGGCTCTGCCAGCACTGCTCAGTACGAAGGATGGGCCGTTTTAATGAATGGCATTTTGATATTAGTCTACACACCATGCAGAGGCTTTTTCTTGCACTGAATCTGGCACAACTCTTGGAGAACAGAAGCCCAGTACAAACTCCATGGGGCTAGGGAAAGGAGAATACCTGTTAAGGAAATGTGCTGAGCAGTTCTTAATGCGTTTTCACATTGCACATTTTTATTGTATATTTGCAGTGAGTACTTACGAAGCTCTACGATCTTGCTTGGCAAGCAGGAGTTTCCAACTTGTTGCTAGTTGTTAGTAAATGTTATCAAGCTGATACAATTAACATTTAGTACACATTATAATTTCATGTAGTAATTTTAAGTGGGTTCTCTTTCTATCTTTTTTAACCGTTGAGAAGCTGAGTTGTTCGAGTTAGCTCTACACATGAATAGAAAGGCAAGGAGTTCTGTGGAGTGATTGTTTAGTATCAACTTGTCATAAAATCCCTGGCAATAAAACCTTTTTTGGTAGACAGAAGAGAGCACTTCTATTTCCTATAAGTGGAAACAGACTTTCACATGTTGTAATCTTCAGTTTGGTGCTTTTCTATGTAAGATTTATGACATTGAACTCCATCTCTAACCCATACTATTCTATTTGTTTTAATAGCTCACTTTTACTAAGGCTTTTTCAGTTTACACTAAGACTCAACTGGTGTGGAAAAATGGAAGGATTAGGGGTTACCTCCATTCAGGAAAGAATTGAGAATCCTCTAATGCAAGCTTGTTTCAGTTCTTTTAATTCTTACTTTTATTAACTTCTTAAATTAATAGTTTGTCATGTTTGTATTAGAAAGCTTTGCTGCTTTAAGTCAACTGTCACTTCATAATAAAAATAAATTCAAGTTTTCTAAACTCTTTTATGCAGAAATGTTCAAGCCTGTAAAATGCCTGGGGACAGGCATTTGAACAGGGGAAAATTACCTCATTAGTTAGAAACATTAATTTTTTTGTTCTACACACAGAGATACACTTTTTCTTTTAATAGAAGTACTTCCTTACTTTGTATTCCTCTTTTCACTTGATTTTGAAGGTGGACCTATATTTTTGCGTGTATAATTTGTTCTGCTGCAAACCACAAATGTATGTTAACTATGTATGTAATCCAGAAGTTTAACATGCTAAAAATACATCTATGTTAGTTCCTGTCAATTTAAATAATGTTATACCCTAAAAGGAAAGATGTACTGTAAAGCTGGTCTTTAGACAACGCCCAACTGAGGCCTTTTTTCCCCCTTTTCCTTTTTGACCGGAATGATGCTTTGATGAAACCCAGTACCTACCCTGAATTACTTCCCTTTATTTTGGATTTACACTTTAGCATATGTTTGTGACCTTGAAAGAAACAGGGTGAAGTTAAAGTACTAATTGTTTTTATAAATGTAACAATATAAATGTACTGTTAAATCTGAAAGCTAAAAATGTGTTTTCATTATTTGTGAATTTCTTTTTTTGCCCTAAAAATCACTGCACAAAGTGAGCAGCTTGTTTATTTATTTTTATGTAATGGCTTGCAAATGTTTTCTAGGTTATAGAAACATTCCCTTAATGTTTAAAACTGAAATGTCTCACTTAAAAAAGCTTTTTTAAGAATTGGGTTGGCATTTTGCATCTCCTTAATAAAGTTACTTCTTACATTAAAGTTATTAGAAAATAGGAAAGGAATAGGCAGATGCATGTCACTAAGAGGTGAAAAGAGAAGGGCCATCTCTCCTGGCTTCTGCTTTATAACTATAAACCAGTCCTGATTGTATTTTCTCTTAATGTTATTTCAATCTCTGCCATAAATGGGGGATCACGAAGCCACAAAGTCTACACACACCAGATCTGATGAAGAGTGTGGAATTTGTTTAAAATACTTCAAACACCACTCGTCTCTCACAAGAGGATTTAGGTGAGAGTAGGGCTGTTTGTGTACAAAAAGGGTAAGAAAGCAGAAGAGGAAAATTTTAACTTGCTCTAAATTTATTACTTTAAAGAGGCAGCACATCTCTTTGCTAAAAGGTCTTAGCAAAAGACTGCAATGTCCACCATTCTCCATCCTGTCTTCCAGTGGTAGAGTATAATTGGTGGGTTTTAATTTTCAGGTCATGTTTTAGCTTTGCTTTACAGGGATATGAGGCATTTTCTTGTGTGCAGATGTTGTAGGAGTTCTGGGAACTTTTCTGGACTAGATTTCTCTTGCATGTCTGACTCCAATTGTAGGGACTGTACTGAGGTAACCCATGCTGTCTTTTTAGTTCTTTATTAATCAGATTCATAGTTCACCTTAGGATCTGTGGCCACTGTTAAGTCATGAATGATTAGAGGAAAAATTATCACAATATTCAGCTTCTTCTCCCCCTTTCTACCATGAGCTGCTTTCCTAACATGTTTGTGCAGATTATTTACTGCTTATATACCTTAGATATACTGTTCCTGCATAAAGCCATCTCACCTTTTCTTTTTTTTACATGATCTTAACTTTCTTAGTATTTTATACTCCAGTTGCTAATGAAATTATACATCTACAGAAAATACTGTCACCATATGCCAAGCCACTTTTAAAATAAATTCTCATATACTGTGGGAACTATTTGCTAAGTTTAGATATTGGTTTGTTATACACCAAGCTGATTGACTACTGGCCTGTGGAAGAGGACATGCTCTGACCCTCTGGATAGCCAAAGGACAGTTCAAGGTATAGATGTTTCTTGTATATGGAGAAGTGATTTGTTTAATTAGTTCTCACATTACACTTTTTCTGATGTGCTTTATGTAGCAGCAGTGGTGGTCCAGATTTTAAAGATGTTGCCAAGGCACATGTAGCCAGCATCCTTGCTTGCACAGTCCACAATTTCTCTGTGAAGAATATGTGTGGCCTCCTACTTGTTTACAAATTTGCATAGTGGAAAACAGTGAAAGAAATATGTGGAGGCAATGAGAGTGATCAAAGACAGAGAACAGCTCTTAGACAGGGAGTGCCAGGGTAGGCTGGGGGGTCTTTATTCTGGAGGAGAAATGACATAGTGGGAGAGACTGGGTAGGATTTTTGTATGTCCCAATAAAAATTAGGGCCATCAAATGAGGCTGGAAGGCAGACTGAAAGCAAACAAAAGTAGGAGAGACCTGAGGGTATGAGTCACAAATTTGTGGAATTCCTTTTTAAGGGATTTTGTGGATGCATAGAGTTTATATATGTAAAGGGAAGACTTAACAAATACACAAAAGAGATCCACTGAGGATAAAAACCAGCCAAACCACAGGGAATCCCTTGAGGTGGATGCAGTTGGAGGCTCACTGGAGAAGTATGTGCATGTCCTCTTGTTTACTGAATCTCTAAGCTAGCAGGTACAGCTGGGGACGGGATGCTGGGCTGGATGGCCTTGCAGTCTGAGTCAGTGGCTGTTCTGACCCACTTCTAGGCATTTGTAAGATTTTATCATGTTGGCAATATCTTGACTGTGTAAAAAGATCCAGCAACAGTTTGTTCTTCTTGGCCTCACAAGAATCCCCACGTGAGATAAATCTGCGGGAGACTGCAGTTTTAGTTATGTAGCTTATAGTGACAGTCCTGGGACCTCTGTCCCCTTTTGAGTCCCTGTGTACATGGCAGCAGCTCTAGAGTGAGTGCCTCGTTGCCTGCAGGTAGTCAGATGTGTCCTGTTATCAGGCAGTCCAAGATTTGGAGATGGATTTGTCTGTGGCTAAGGCAGTGCCAAACACAGCTGGTGGAAGGGCCTGGCACAAAAAGCTGTGTGTGAGCAGTTTGTGCACCACCTCAAGGCCTGACACCTGCAGTCTTGCTCACTGCTGCTGTGTGTGAGAGCCAGCTCTGCTTTGCCAGTGGAATTTGGCTATCATACTTGGATGTGCCCAGCACCCACCTGTATGTGTGCATTTGTCTCAGTTTTAGTCAGAGGTGGCTGACTGCAAATCATCATCTCCCTGATGGGTTAAATCTCCCTGAGCCAGTACCCATGCATTTGCAGACCAAGAGTTTCACTTATGTATGTAAATTCCTTCCCCCAACCCCCCCCCGCCCTTCAAGTATTAGAGCCATTTTCCTATCAGACTGTGTCAGGGCACTCAGCTGTAAAGGAATTTATAGGGTGGCCTATATCTGCTGTGGAAATTCTGTCTCCTAGCCTCTGTAGCCTCTGGTATGAGAGCTGTGCTCTGTGCTCACAGCATATCTTAAGAGAGAGCAGCAGCTTGTTGTTGTTAGCCTTGCGCAGTAGCAGAGAAGTTCTTAGGAGGGGGCTGTAGTGAAGCAAAAACTAAAGCAGTCCTGGCCAGGCAAAGAGGAACCTGTACCTCTTCCCAAAAGACTTTCACCCAGGCTATTACAATATTTAAGCATGGAATGGGTTTTTTTGGGTTGACATCTGTGTGTGAATTAGTTCTTTGCTCAGAAATTCTATCAGCTTCTGAAGCAGTGGTGGGAAGGTTATGTGTATCCTTTTCAGAAGAGACAATAGGTGTCTGAAATTTAAATAGCTAAAATCTTTATCTAGGAATAGAAGGCTGTTCTATCTGTAAAGTCGACCTCTGGTTTTGGGCAACCAAAATCTCAGGACTTCTGACATGGGATACAAAACAAAAGCTTAAAAACCACAGTTATTTTTCAAATACAAAACTGGCTTTTGATCCAATTTCTTTTGGAATTGCAATGAAAATATTGTGATCTAGAGCACTTGTGTGGGAGGAAGTTGTATGAACAGTATTTGTCTTATAATTTCCATCTTTTTATTAGGTTACCACTAATGGGATCATTGCAGTGAATGAACCCTCAAGTGAAGAAAAATACCTTGGTCAATTCCCAGTGAGTTTTGGGGCTATTGCTCCTTTTATGGCTGACCTGGACACAACAGATGGACGTGGAAATGTGTACTACAGAGAAGATTCCTCCTCTGATGTCTTGCAACTTGCATCAGACTATATCAAAAGGGGTTTTCCTGAGACTGCTTTTGATCCCAGCAGTGTTGTTATTGTTACCTGGAAGCTTGTGGCTCCTTTCCAGGCACCAGGAGAAGATCATGCTTTGGAACAAAAGGTGAATGTGAATCAGAGCTTTAGGTCATGTTGGGCACATGCTCAGCTCAATTCTAACACTTCTAACCTTTTGCTTTTAAGTTTTTTTTAGTTTAAATGAATACTGCAGAGTTAAGAATGTTTATTATTGTTGAAAAGGCTGTAGCAAAACAGGATTTTCAAGAATTTTTACTTGAGATTTATTTTAATAATGTTTTATTAATTCAAAAGATGATGCTTGAAACTGCATGGCTGATTTTGTTGTGTTTCCAATGACTCTTACTTCAAATGTTAAATGTGTTGTGTTAATAACTGAGCTAAAATATCCTGACCTCCCTCTGTGCAATGTAATCCTGCTGGCTTGCATTTTTCAACAGACTCTTAAGTCATTTTGACTTACATCTGATGTAAAATCAGATAGCTATATGCACTAGCAGGATCTTAAGCCCATTTTGAACAGATGACATTGCATTCAGGAAAAGCTCATGTTTTGTAGCTAGTATTGGATTAAGAAGCAGTTGGAGGTTATTTTTATTGTTATTCACAAATCACTTCCCCCTTTTTAAACCATTCAGGTTACATATCCTGCAAGGATATGTAACTTTGCACACCATAATTATCAAAGCTGATGAGAACATTACTGCTGCTTAGCAAATCTTCTTATGTCAACAACAAATTTCTTTTGCTGAACTTGACACAAGCATTATGTTCACCATAATAATTCTGCAGTCTGGTAGCAGTGAAGAGCTGATGTCTGAGGTGCTGTCCCAGTGGTTCCTACAGCAGGCAGGAGTGTTCCTATGGGAGAAAACTTGAGCAACATGAAACTTGAACTTTACTTTAAACATTCTGTTTACAGAATTTTTTTATTTAGTCTAGCACATCACTTCTGTTATTTTAAGGAAATGAAATAGCATCCTATAGCATTACAGAACTTAAAATTGTTATGCTTTGAGCAGCCTCTCTGACTATTTCCTATGGATTTAATTTACTTTTGATAATATTTTCTTTTTGATCAGAATTCTAGTTTTCATTTTGTGTTTAAAAAGAAATTACTCTGTCTTTCTTGGCTATTTTAAGGTGAATAAATGTGTATTAATTTTTTTTCCACAGAGAAACACATTCCAGGCTGTCCTAGCCTCTTCTGATTCCAGTTCCTATGCTATTTTCCTTTATCCAGAAGACAGCTTGCAGTTCTATAGCACATACTCCAAGAATGGTGATGAAAACATTCCTGCTATGGTTGGCTTTAGTCAAGCCTCTACAAACTACTACTTTTGGGAAAAGCCAGGATCCTATAATGTCATTGCTAACGATGAAGACAGCATTAGAAACCTGTACAAGTATGCTTTTTTCTTTGTTTAAACTCCTCAAGAAAACATCAGAGTCCCATGGTTTCCTTATTTGTAGAATGAATCAATGAGAACTAGTAAGATCCCATTAGCCATTGTATGAGAAATCACAAGATCTGCCACTGATAAATACCCACCACTCTCTTGAGGGCTTTGGTGTAATTTGTTAAAAGTCCATAGTTCCATTGTCACTGGTAGGAAACTCCTTTTTACTTAGTTTTTCTATAAATAGTACCACTTAGACTTCAACTCTTCACAGTCTATCCTAGGCAGGTTGTTTTTGTGGTTTTTGTGTTTTTTTTTTTTTTTTTTTTTTTTTTTTTTTTTTTTTTTTTTTGAAAGAAAGAGTGAACAAGTGGGAAAGGGAATTAATTAGAAAGCTTTCCTAAGTGGTAGCAAGATCTTTGTGGCCCTGAAATCTCCTCCTGTTCCCACTGCTTTGGAGACAAGAAAGCTAGAAATTCTCAACAGAGCTCTGGGTGAGGAGGGAAAAACACGTTTCCCAAACTGTCAGGGGTGTTTTACAGCTGGATAAACTGTACCTGTAGGTAAGTATGTAATGTAGATGAGATAATTAGACAGTTGTGTCCTGACACCTCTCAGTGAAGGACGACATGGTGTGTAGGCTAGAAATACCACACAGCTTGCTTTATTTGGCATGTGCTTCTCTTTGACAGAAGCAGCAATGCTGGGAAGCAGGGTGTCTGGGTGTTCGAGATTGGTAGCTCATCTGACAGTATTGTGCCTGCCAAGGTCAGCACTGTTTTGGGGAGTGTGGAGTCCAACGAAGAAGACCAGGAGATGACCTCCAAGCCCTTCATGTCCGACTATGGCTCCACGGAGATAACGCAGCACTTCGTCACAAGTAGCACGGACAGCACTGAAGAGGATCAGCACCTTGTCACGTACCGCGTTCCTGGGCTGGCTGCAGAAGGCTTTCTGACTTCACACCAAGGTGTGACTGGGACACCTGCCACTGAGTCTTTTTACAGCCCTCAGAACTTCCCAACGGCAAAAGCTCCACCTCGCCAGTTTCGGATCCAGCAGTTCCCCCCACAGCCACCTCAAGTCATAGATGTGGAAGAATTTGATGAAACTGGAATAGGTAAGGTCTTTTGTACAGTTTAGCTGCTTTTAACGTGGGTAGGCTGCAAAAAGGATGTGTGAAAGAAATTGAATTACAAAAGAAATAATGTTTCTTTCACATTAGCTTCATATCTAAAAATCTGGACCCATGCTGTAAGTTTGTGTTATTCATCAAGGTAGTTAACTTGGATGTCACCTCAGATGCTGTTCTTACCAGTCTGGTAAAGTACTTCCCTAGTAAAGCTCACAGACCTTTCTCACATGTGCTACTGAATACAGGAGATTTAATAAAGGCTGGGAATAGAAGCTGTTGTAAAATTTTTTTGCTAGGGTTTCAGGCCTGAAGTCTTCTAAGGGTGGAATTAGCAATTCTAAGTTCTGATAAAGCATTTCTAGAAATTTCAGTGTAGTGTGACTCAGTGCTCAGATGTTAATTGTTCCTTGAAGCAGGTATGAGAATTGCTCTCTCCATTAAATAACAGGGTAAAACAATTAGGATTACAGGGTGCATCAGTTACTGCATGGTCCTGGGTACTGTACTGATAAGTTTTGTTCTAAAGTTGGAAAGTCTCCTTTTTGTCTTGATTTGGAAACAAGGACAAATTAAAATTGTGTGTTTAGCTTTGACAGATATTTTAACTGATCTGTGTTAATATAGATCCGCCGAAATCAATACAATTAAACAGTTTTCTAACTAAATACTTAAACATCTGAAGCCCTGATGCTTTCTGCAAAGTACTAGACAGTTACCTGCATGTTGCAAGGTTAACCAACATCAATTGCAATAGTTTATTTTCCTTAAAGAGAAAATGAAAAGCTGATCAAGTGAGTCCAGAGATACTTTTAAACAGGGGTATGTGAGTACTACAGTAATTACATGAAGTGTTAATGTCGGTCATTTTCTGCAGTGTTTCGCTACCACACAGATGTCCAACAGACCTGTGCTAACAACCGTCACCAGTGCTCTGTTCACGCCATTTGCAAGGATTATCCCAACGGATTTTGTTGCAGTTGCATTGCTGGTTACAAAGGAAATGGCAGACAATGTGTAGCAGAAGGTAACTGGTTTGAAATTTAGGTACATAAGCAACAGCTACATACGGCATTCTTGAATGAGGTGACCTATATTCAACTCCAGAAAAGACCTGCTAAAAACTTTTTGAAAGACTTAGCACTGAGATACAGTGAAAGTATTTTAATCAGTGAGCTCTACTTTTTAAAATGCTGAGGGTTTTTTTGAGTGAAGCAAATGATTTTGAGTGGTCAATGATATGCTTTATTCATTTTAATGTGACTTTCTAGAAAAAATAAACTCTCCTGTAACTGACATAATTTAAAAGAAAGCATAACATCCAGTGGTATTTCCTAGAATTAGCAATGGAGTTCCAATGTGTCATAATGTGATATGGTCCTCACTCTAGAAATGGACAGTTCAAAGTGATGAACAAATTAACTTTGATCGTAGAACCAAAGACCTTGGCTCCTCTTTGTCTGACTCTTAAGCTGCTTTACTAAAGGGTGATCTGCCAGATTTCTGTTAAATACCCATTTAAACTTTGTTCCTGTGTAAAATCCATAAAGGAATTTCTTATGTATACACTTGTAATCCTGGTAGTGATTTGGCTCAGAGTGCAGATGCATTTAAACAACTCAAATAGCTTACTGCAAGACTGTGTTTTATAAACAAGGAAAGCAAAACCTGATACTTAGCTTTCAGTTCATAAAATTGGATTTTCCATAGAAAGAAAAGAAGGATCTGATGATAATGAAATTTGAACTTCCATGTAGAAGATTATATACAGGAGAAAACTAGCAATCCAAAATAGCTACTTCTGTATAACACTGACAGTCTTCAAAATGACCAATAGTTCAGAGCACAGAAATGTAATAGATTAGAATAATAGGTCAATTATTCTAATGCCTAATAGCTTTAGTTTCCTAATAGGGAATGAGCAAATTTGCATTCAGTGTGTATTGATATGAAGTGTGATTTTAAGAAGTTTGTGTTTGCCACTTTCTGTCAGAAATACTGTAACAGTGTTATGGAGTTATCCTTGCAGACAGAACTTTTAATGAGGATAAAGGGCATCTCTTCTGGCAAATTTGGCTGTTTAATCATCCACAAAACACAAGACACATGCACGTACCTACATAAGCAAGTGAACACATGGCAATTTATTGTCTGAACTCTGCTTCCCATTTATTTTCACACTGAACACTGTCAAGACTGAAGGTGTTCCTTGGAGAGGATGAGAGAACTGTTATTTTGTCCTGATGCATTGTTTTGATTTGCCAGGTTCTCCTCAGAGAGTCAACGGGAAGGTCAGAGGAAGAATCTTTGTAGGAAATAACCCTGTTCCCGTGGTGTTTGAGAACACTGATCTCCACTCCTACGTTGTGATGAACCAAGGGCGTGCCTACACTGCTATCAGCACCATCCCAGAGACTCTGGGCTATTCTTTACTACCTCTTGCCTCTATTGGAGGTATCATAGGATGGATGTTTGCTGTGGAACAGCAAGGATACAAAAATGGATTCAGCATTACTGGTAACTTCTGAATTAAAATAATGTTCAAAATTGCTATGCTTTCCTCTGTCTTGATAGAAAAGAAATGTGTATTTAGAAGCAATATAGGGTGAAAAAACACATCTATTCTGAGCTGCAAATTGGCTTTTTAAAATCAGATTTCTCACTATTTTTCTTGTTTACAATATAGAGACAAAGGACCTTTTCATTTAGTGTCAGTGTACAAGAACTAAGTGTCTTAGAGAGAAGATTGGCTTGGCCAGTTTCTGTTCAAGAAAGACATTATCAAAAGGACCAGGGGGGTGTGGGATTTCTCACTAGGATGTACATAGTTACTAAAAAAAGCTTCTCCTACATGTTCAAGAAATCTCACATGTTAATTGCCTGATTGTACCAACAGAGCAAAAGAGAAATGAGAATCTGACCCCCTGAGGGTCTGAAACACTTTAGAGGAACAGCTGCTGCATGACATGCAAATGACTGTTGGCTTGTTTGAGGGAAACCCCTGTTCACAATTCGGGCTTTTCATAAGGGATTGAGGCCAAATCTGGTCCGTTGTGCACATGAATTCAAGCTGTAGACTCAATCTGTTCTAGGAGAACATGTGTTTCTTCTTAAAATTTGATCCTTTACAGACATGTAATATGATTTTAGTTGAACACAACTTTCTGGTTTGGGATTTTCTTGTATTTGGTATGTTTGAAGTTTGTTCTGGAATTTACAACATACATTTCACTTGGTTTTGATTTGGAAACAGATGTGCTGGGTTGTTTGTTTTTTTTTTTTTAACTCCCTGTACACCTAATGGAAATTTTCTCTAAACAGCCCTTTTAAATGGTAGGATAAAGCCTGCTGCTATTAGCTTAGTCAGAACTTCTTTTTAAATTTAATAAAACCCTGCTCCTTCAATTTTATTTGTGATTTATCATGTTCAGTGCTTAAAAAAATTTTTCAGTATTCAGGTATATTGTCAGTATACCACTGAAAGTTATTTCATTAGAAACACAAGACACTAACAATTGCACTACACCAAAACTTGCAGACAATAGTAATTCATATTTTATCTACTAGAAGCAGTATTTGGAATAGAAGGAATCAGAAACCTCTATGAAGTTTAGTGTGTAACTAATTCTCTTTCTGTAGGTGGTGAGTTTACACGGCAAACAGAAGTAACTTTTCTGCACAACAACGAGAAGCTGGTTATAAAGCAGAGGTTCAGTGGCATTGATGAGCATGGTCACCTGACCATCAGCACAGAAATGGAGGGCAGAATACCTGAGATCCCATCTGGGGCATCCGTCCATATTGAGCCTTACACTGAACTCTACCACACTTCTAGTTCTGGTAAGGCTCCATGAGAACGAAATGATAAGAAAGTGCACAAAGCAGAGAATAAAACAATCTGAAAAACATTCTTTTCTTCTCTTTTTAGCAAGTGTACTTAGGACCGACCCTTTGACTTACAGAGAGTTGCTTTTTGCCTCTTAGGAAAAGATTTCAAAAAAATGTGGTTTTTGAGTGGGACAATGCAAACATTTCTAATCCTTTCATTGAAAAAATACAAGTTTAACTTTCTCTGAACTGATGTTTGCAAAACACTCTCAATTTTCCTTTTTGTTGGCCTTGTTTTTATGCTGTTGATGGCAGTGTACAAGTTGCAAAGTTTTTTCTGTAGGTCCACAGCCTTTCAGTATGAGCTGTACTAGTGTATCTCTTTTTGTAGTAATGTCATTAAGTGAGCTGCAATCTTTGTGACTAAACCCATTATTTACCACTATGTCTCATGTAAACTGCATTACAGTGACTCTGCAAGCATTTATCAGTGTTATTTGAGTTGGATTTTAGCAACCAACTGGGAAAATTAGGAACATCTTAATTCCCTTATCAGTTTCCTACATTGTCTCTTCAGTACTTCTCTCTCCTCCCTCTCAATTCCTTTATCACAGATCCTAGATTTCCTGAGAGAACCATTCTACATTCACTATTTACAGGGCAATCTTGTTTTGCTTACTTATTTTGCTTTCCCCTGCCTGGATACAATTACAGGTATTTCAATACAGAAACAAAAGAAAGAAAATACAGCAATACAGAAAAAGAAGTGAGGTTGGAGTGTTGCTGCTGGCCAGCCAGCCCAGCTGTCAAAGAGCAACACAGAGGAAGCAGCCTGTGGTGCACCCACATGCACATGAAGACAGGAGAGACCTCACTTTGCTCCAAGGGTGCACATTTGGTTGCTAGAGATAGCTGAAAATGATGTGATTGCATTGTCACTGCCTTATATTTATTCACTAGTGTCTGGGTTTGGTAGCCAGTGATGAACCCCCTTGTGCTTTGCCTGTTGTTATGGAATAAGAGGAGGAGGAAATGAGAGCAGCAGGAAGCTTCTGCTTTGGGCTGAACAACTTCAGAGTTTGGGCAGCGTCTGCTCTACAGAGCAGTGGTCTGCTTGGCAGAAATGCTTCTCCCATGGAGGGAAAATCGGAGGCTGGAGGGAGGTGTCCTTCAGGCCCAATCTGATTTACCAGGAGTCAGGCAGCTGCTATTCTGCTGTCCTGGGACATATCTAATGGAGTATTACTTAGCAGAAATCCAGCTTTAGCCAGCTGTTGCAAGTGGATTGATAAAGGTGTGTTCTGGTGTCCAAACAAAGAACAGTGGTGTTCTGAGGACCTCTCTGCTGGTGGGAGGATCCACAAGCCCAGATCTTTTTGAAGAGTTTTGTTTACAATTTTTCCCAATATAGAAAACTGTTGTGAAGCATACAGGACCTCTCAGACATGCAGCTTCTTCAGGGCTTTGTTAAAATCCAAGGCTAATTGCCTACAATGAACTAAAAGTGGGTGTAGTTTAGGCTGGTGAGATGACTCTTGTCCTTAGCTTGGAGATCCATTATATAAATCAACCTAAAGGAACATCTGAGTTTGAGTTGAACTTTCCTTTCATTACTTGGAAACCCACAAAGAAAAGTTAAATTTTTAAAATATGTCAAAATAAATCAAATGACTCATTTCTCAAAGCTGTGATACCTGAGAACAGAATAAGCATACTCAAGTGCTCATTCCTTTGCATGGGAATACATCCACTTTCATAGCCTCTTGCCCTTGAAATTCCTATTTGCACTACACAGACTGCATCCCAAGCCTGCAGATAGCACTTGACAGGGTGCTTTTGATCCCTGCTCTGATCATGTGTGTGCTGCCATGTCGTAGTGATCACTTCATCGTCCTCGAGGGAGTACACCGTGACAGAGCCAGAACGGGATGGAGTCGCTTCCACGTACACAGGCGCCTACCAGTGGCGCCAGACCATCTCCTTTGATGAATGCATCCACGATGAGTCCCTCCATTCTGCTCCTGCTACCCAGCAGCTCTCTGTGGACAGCGTGTTTGTCCTGTACAACCGAGACGAGCAGATCCTGCGCTACGCCATGAGCAACTCCATCGGCCCCATCAGCGGTAGGTACCAATTGAAAATCTTGCTTTTTCTGTTTTGTGAGTAATTAAGAGCAGTCACCCATTTTTTTTAGCCTGACCTTGCTGGGTGTTAATGAGATCAATGAATTAATTTCCTTATTTAGTAGCAGTCCACATCCACCAGTGAAAGAGAGAAATGGGACTGTTGAAAGGCTGTATTGAGACAGAATATTTAAGTGATGCTCTGTTCTTGAAATTCACTGGGGTTTATGTCTAATTCCTTGAAATTCTCTCAGTACACCACCTTGAGTCTATTCCCACATGGATTCGTGGAGTATGTTGTTTATCTTTACCTAATTTGTAGTTCCTCTATTAATTTTTTTTTTCTTTTGGCATCATCAGAGAAGAGAGCAAAAGAGGGGAATAAGATGGATGAATTTCTATAATTTATCTTGAAACATGACATTTTATCTTTAAATTGTAGGCTGCTTGCAAAAGGTATTGTTTTGGATGAGCTATCCAAGCTTGCACTAACCTCAGAAAGAAAGCAAAGAGACAATTCGAAAATGCACACCAGATGGGTACAAAACCAGGCTGTGCTCACTTTTGTTTGTTACAAAATAAAGTTCTGCTAATTAAAATGAATAAACCAAGCTGTTAAGAATCGTGTTTTGAGTCTAGTGTCAGTGACTGGAAGATGAATTTTCTTTGTCTTTCTCTTTAGGCAGGTTTTTGTGGCTCTTTTCTTAACTCAGCAGTCCTTTGTACAAGGAACAAGGAGTACAGGTGCTATTAAATACAGGTCTAAGCTAT
Organism: Notiomystis cincta; assembly: GCA_013398075.1. Classification (NCBI taxonomy): domain Eukaryota; kingdom Metazoa; phylum Chordata; class Aves; order Passeriformes; family Notiomystidae; genus Notiomystis; species Notiomystis cincta. Next base: position 2,596 of record VZRX01023477.1, on the reverse strand, counting down.
CACCTGCATACCAGCCACATATCACCTGCGAGTCCCTTGCTTCCTGATGCAAAGAATGTGTTTCCTTGTTCAACATGCATTACAACAACCTCCCTGTGGGCCTTAACTGGGTGCTATTACTTGGACAGAGTTACCAAGGCTAAATATGTTCCCTTGTCAGATGGTTCTGCCGATATCAGCCGGAATCCTTGCTACACTGGTACTCACAACTGCGACACCAACGCCGTGTGCCGCCCGGGAACTGGGAACCGTTTCTTCTGTGAATGCTCCATTGGCTTCCGTGGAGATGGAAACGTTTGTTACGGTACCAGAAGACTTTGATTCATTGCAAAATGAAAGCTGATGTAGAATTTGCTTTCCCTGGGGTATATTGACCCTCAGGGCTAGCCATTCCAGCAAAATGAACTGCCCTGAGAGTTTTCAGGGCAGAGGGTTGCTGGGCTACCTGATGTATCTCAATAATCAAAGTAAGCAAGTTTGGCTGTCTTGAAGAGTATGTTTTCCTGTCTTGCAAAGGATCTTTCCCACTCAGTTTGTCTTTTTATAAAACATGTGGGAATTGTGAGAAATTTGCTGTAATCCAAGTTCTGGTTAAAATGAGTCAACTAGGTTAAAAGTTCTCAAGGGACATGAGAAATAGGAAATGAGCATGTGGACAGAGCACAAGTCATTGATATCATCTTTTTCATGATCTGCTTTGAAAATCCTTTTGTATTCAAAAGACCCATATTTTCCACTTCTGTCTACCTCAGTATTCTTAGTGCATTTAGGTTTTGCCTTGTAATCAAATCACAGCACTGATACTTGCTTCCAAGAAGTAAAAAGTGTGTGTTAATGAAATGAGTCATCCCTATTACCTAAACATATTTTGGGACTTTTTTTAAAACCCAAAGCAAAACTCTCCTTCCACTGCAACCCTTTCATAAACTTGCGAAAGAAAACAACAGCATCACACTGCCCCTTCCAGTCCTCTGATGCTGTGAGCTGGGCAGCAGTGGATTAGAGACACATACAGATAATGAAAAGGAAGGCCTTTCCTAGAATACATGCTCCCTCAGTAGTTATCATTGCTTCTGATCACCTAAGGCTGCATTTTCTTTGGCTCCTCTTTCCTCTGCAATTTCCTGTGCCTTCCCCTTATTTTACTCCATGACAGAACTTCTGGTTTGTTTTCTCTTTTTAGTGCAGATTAGCTGAGGACACAGTTACCTCAAAACTTACCTTCAGGTTACTGAAGAGATATGGTCCATCCAAGCTGTGGCCTAAGTACAGAAGATTTCTAGTAATCAAGATTTCCCCAGTTTCTGGTTTTCTGGCATCTGTATTAGATGCATCTTTGTAATAACCCAAATCCTGTTAATATCCTAGATATTGATGAGTGTTCAGAGCAGCCAGGGCTGTGTGGCAGCAACGCAGACTGCAACAACCAGCCGGGAACCTACCGCTGCGAGTGCGTTCAGGGATACCAGTTTGCAGCAGATGGGCGGACTTGTGTTGGTGAGTCTCATGTTTCTCAAGTGATAATTTATCATGATGAAAAGGAATTGTAGCTGCAGACCCTTTCACTATTAAAATCTGAGGTTTGGCTCTTCAGTCCATTTTTAACGAACCACTAAATATCAAATTCAGTAATTGTCACTGAACTAGTTTATTTTTCTGTAAGGAAGCCTGAGTTAATCTGTAGCTAGATTAAGGTTGTCCTAGCAAGGGATATCTTTTTCCTCTTTGCCCCATTTTTAACTCAAGTTGTAGAAATTCCCTTTGGAAAAAGGAATCCACAAATAGTAGATAGAAGAGGGATAATAGCAAATAACAGATAAAAGAAGAGTAATGACTCTACCTCTAGAGCTGCAACTGTTAGGATAGGGTAGAGGTTAGGGGATTTTTGTTAGAATTTTTATCTTTGCAACCTGACAGTAATTCCATACCAAAACCTATACACACTTCCAGTATGGCTGGAAGCCATATACTTCCAGTATGGCTGGAAGTTCCTCTTTCTTTTGGGAAGAAGTGATAACAGGTGAGGATTTTTTGCTGCTGCTGTGACAGCTGTGTGGTGGAAGTTTAGCTACCCTTTGATCAGTTAATGCGTCCAGGTCATTGCTCATTATAGCCAAGAGTTCTTCAGCAAAGACTGAGGAACCTACATCTCACAGCAGAGAGTTGCACTACTTTCCTTGAGTTTGTGACTCTGCATGCTGTGTATTACACTCTGTCACAAGCCAAATTTTTCTGCTCCAGTAGGAATTACAATTCATGTCTGTTCCCTAAGTCACAGTGCACCCTAAGTCTCCCTTTGTTGCAGAACAGTCAGAAAAAGCAGTTCCTTCTACCAAGGAAGGGTTAGGGTGAGATATGGGAGATCAGCTTTATGTTCCTTCTGTTTTGTCCAACACTGCACTTTTGTGACTTGGACCTGAAAGGGAACATTCTTCCCTCCAGCCATGACCTCACCAGCTTCACTCTGCCACTTTCCCATGAAGCTGATGTTCCACTTTTAGCAAGTACTAAGTAATTCCTTGCCCAGCTTGAAGGATTTCAGTTTGATCCCTTCCTTCAAGTAAAACCAAATTGCATTTCTAAGGCTGAAGAGAGG
>VZRX01023473.1:0-12729 GCA_013398075.1 Notiomystis cincta | reverse complement strand
TCCCTTCCCTTCCCTTCCCATGCCATGCCATCCCCCAAGTGGGCCCTGCAGGCCCGGCGGGTCCCAGCCCTGCTGCTGCACAGACGGGAGAGGAAGGCAAAGCGACACCTCCAGAGCCCAGCCAGCCATGAGCTGAGCCCAGGCGAGATCCAAAGTGTTCCCAAGTGTTTCCAGCGCTTCCTCCCCTGCACCCGCTGGCTCTCACCGACCGTCTGCCCCCATCCTCAGGCCCTTCCAACGTGAGAAAAGAGCCAGGGGCTTCTCACAGGCAGAAGTGGCAGGATTTAGAGCTATAAATTGCTCAAGTTTTATTTCCTGCCTAAGAGGTTTCTATTTATGCAGATACACAAAGGCCTCAGAACATTCCCACAATCTCTCACTGTTATTTGCTGAATCCCATCGGCGCGCTCCGTGCGCACAATGCACAGAGGAGAACACGCCACTGCCACAAGGGACTCACAGTCTCCAGCAGACAGACCAGCTTCAGTCACAAAGGCTGGCTGAGGAGCTGGCCCTGGGAAAGGTGGAACGTGTGGGAGAGGGCTGTATCCCATATCCCACTGCCCGCCCCCGCACCAGGCCGGCACCACAGCCCGGGAAGCGTTGGAGGAAGGGGACATCTGAACCCCGAGGGGAAAGGGCTATTCCAGAGCTGCTGACAAAGGTACTGGGTGAGAATAATGGAGTAGGAATGAGCAGGCACACAAGGAAGCGAGAAAAAACGGGGCTGGGCTGGGCTCCGAGGCCGGGAACAGGAGCTTGAGCTCCATGAGTTGGCCAGCAAAAGGACAGCAGCTGGAGCAGCAGGAAATGAGGAGGCTCTGCTGCTTCCAAAAGCACATTTCTCCCTCTTTCTGAGGGGAAGAACCACCTCAGCTCTGTGCTGTCTAACATGCCTGTGCCAGAGCTAAANTGGGTGAGAATAATGGAGTAGGAATGAGCAGGCACACAAGGAAGCGAGAAGAAACGGGGCTGGGCTGGGCTCCGAGGCCGGGAACAGGAGCTTGAGCTCCATGAGTTGGCCAGCAAAAGGACAGCAGCTGGAGCAGCAGGAAATGAGGAGGCTCTGCTGCTTCCAAAAGCACATTTCTCCCTCTTTCTGAGGGGAAGAACCACCTCAGCTCTGTGCTGTCTAACATGCCTGTGCCAGAGCTAAAATCCTCAGCAGAGCAGGGAGCAGCAGCCATGGGACATGGGCTTTACACTGGCAAGTCCAGCCCTTCGGCCCATGGAATTCCTCTGTAGAGAGGACACGAGCATCCAGGTGCCAGGGATTATCCATGGTGCAGAGCGGGATTTAGAGACGGCCACGGGCCCCTGCTGCACTGCCATCACACCCTGGGCACTGAGGATTTTAGAGGAGTTGAGGCTTTGTCCCGCTGGGTACCGAGTACCTGTCACATGCCATTATCACCAGAGTCTCACGGAGCCAAGGCACGTTTGGGGCCCAGTCAGAGACCAAAGAGTCACAAAACCCCTTCAAAAACCACACTTCACACTGAGGCAACCCTGGGGTCTTACCTGCTGCTCAAAGAGCAGGGTGTTGAGGGCCTGTCTGCACGGCAGGATCATCATTGGGAATCCCACCGCCACCGACATCATGAATCCCACCCGGATCATCTCCGTCACCACGTTGGAAGGGAAGTTCATTAGGACGTTCCCAGCAATGGCTTCGGTGTAACTCACGTAGCCAAAGAAGCCCACCTGGGGAGGGGAGCGGGGCTGGATCTCAAAGCACTTCACACCTGCTCCTCACAGAGGGGGCAGGACGGTGACCCCCCGCTGGAGCAGCCAGGTGGGAGCGTGAGGTCACTTCCATGGGCAACCTGCCAGCAGCCCCAGCACCCCAAAACCTGGGACAGCTTGTTCATCAAGAATGGGAACTGCCTAAAAGCAAGTTTCTCACCAAATCTAGGGGGTTTCCTGGAGGACACACTTTGCTTGCTGCTAGGCCCACAGACTGTCCCTCTCCAACTGTCACAATTCCCTGCTACAGCCTGGCTCACGGGCCAAGGCTCTCCTCAGGAATTATTAACCCAGTTTTATTAACTGCTGCCTTATGAGGCATAACTTCCTTCACAACAGGCTGGAAAAAACTCTCCCAAACTCTGGGCAGCAGCCCCAGCTCCAGGCTGCGCCTGGGAAGAGCTGGGCCTCCACTCTTCCTCCATCCAAGGAAAATTTGGACTCTCCCAATGCCCTCTGTGCTCTTGGGTTCATCACCTCCCACCTAACTCTGCTTTCAGCAAGACGACTTATCAGTCAGAATAAATACAGATAAGCAGAAACCAGCCCCAGCTGTAGATAAATCCTCATCCCTGTGGCCTCTCCAGATTTCTGGCAAGGGAAGAGAAGGGGAAGTTCCTACCATGATGTAAAAGGTGGTGACCACGTTTAGGGAAGAAGCAAATATGGAGCTCATGATTTTGACAGACGGCTCGTCCAGGCTGTCATAAGTAGGCAAGACCTGACTGTAAAAAGGGTAAAATATTTAAGGAAACCTGCAGAAAACGGGAGAAAACCCCCAATCCCAGCCCATTCTCTGCCTCAGCCCAGCAGCAACGAATCCCTGACACCTTCCCCCTCTGGAGTATAAACACCCACTGCTATTCCACAATTTATACTGCTAATGCCAAGAGATTTCAGAACACTCATAACTTTTAAGTGTTGCAAAAATATTCCTGCTCTCCCCACCCCACCACGTGGAGCGAAACGTGTGATGTAAACACTCGGGTTCAGAAAGGCTTGCAAAATGAATGACCGTTTGTTCCCGGGGACGCGGGTGGCTCCGGGCCAGCCCCAGCGCCGGAGATTATTGTTCTTGGAGCCCTCCGTGCTGATAATTAAAGCAACACAGTGTTTACAGAGGAAAAGCGGGAAGAAGGTTGGAGCATCCCACTGTCTGAAGGAAAAGTTAAACAAACAAACCGGAGCATGGCGCCTGTCCTGCTTCAGAGCGCTTCATAGAAAGCCTGAGCGCCAATTCCCCGGGATTTGGGGTATTTACAGCCTTGGAAAGCGTGGGGAATGTCCTTTTTGACATCAGGTGCATATTTTAGCAACTCATTAACCTCTTGTTACTTTAATTCTAGCGGCTACATCGTGGGATCGTGTTACGGGAGGAACTCTTGGGAGAAGGGGGGGAGCTTGCAGGGAGATGGGAAGGGGTATCCCCAGCTCCGGTGGGCAAGGAGCCATTCCCAGGAAGTGTGTCAGGCTGAGGCCAAGCAGGAAGATCCTTAACTCTTAATCCCTGAACGTCAAAGGAGGCCGAGCACGTCGGCTCCAGGACACGTGCCGGGGCTGGAGACACCGGCAGGGAGCGAGGCCGGCTTCCCTGGGAATCTCCACCTGGGATTGCTCCCTGGGACTGAGGAGACTGGCTTCCCAAAGTGTCTCCCTTTGGGACTCCTCCCTGGGACTGAGGAGACTGGCTTCCCAAAGTGTCTCCCTTTGGGACTCCTCCCTGGGACTGAGGAGACTGGCTTCCCAAAGTGTCTCCCTTTGGGACTCCTCCCTGGGAGTGAGGAGACTGGCTTCCCAAAGTGTCTCCCTTTGGGACTCCTCCCTGGGAGTGAGGAGACTGGCTTCCCAAAGTGTCTCCCTTTGGGGTTCCTCCCTGGGAGTGAGGAGACTGGCTTCCCAAAGTGTCTCCATTTGGGATTCCTCCCTGGGAGTGAGGAGACTGGCTTCCCAAAGTGTCTCCCTTTGGGGTTCCTCCCTGGGAGTGAGGAGATTGGCTTCCCTGGGAATCTCTCCACCTGGGATTCCTCCCTGCTCTCTCCAGAGCCACCTCTGTTAGATTAACCAACCACATTCTGGCCTTCAGCCTCCAAGGGAAAGGTCCAGCCAAACATTCAGGCTTGGGAAGGAAAAAAGAGGGAAACAGGGAGGCTCTGTGGTGTGTGGGACTGTTACAAAGGTGATTCAAAGGTGAGCAAAATCAAACCTACCCAGCTGAGACTATATAGATAAAATATATATAAAGAGAGGAATAGACTATATAGAGAGGGGGGAAGAGAGAGAAAGAGAGAGAATACATAGATGGAAAGAAATAAAAGCTATATATAAATATTGCCTGGGCTGGGGACAGTGTATCTTCCTGATGTTTGGAAAAAACACACAGCTTTAGATTGTGTTTGCCACAAAAGTGCTGCCATAGAGCCCATATTTAGGTCCACACACACAGGTCCAGACCAAACCATTTCCCTGCATTTCCAACTCCCAGGAAAATTGTGCTGGGTATTGTGTGGTTTCCACAAGGAAAAAAAAAATAAAAGGGATTTGTTAACAAGGTAAAGCTGCAAGAGAACACAATTCCCTTCGCCAGTTGTAATGGAGACATTAAACAGCAAGCCTGGAGTGTGCTGGGATAGGATCTGAGCTGCCAAGAGAGCCAGTAAGTGGGAAATGATGATTTGGATCTTGGAGTGGGTGTAAACACAGCAGTCTGAGCAAATTTTATCTGTCACATTCATTTACTGTTGGCACGAGACCCATTTGCTGGAACTACAGGAGGGAAGCCCAGCTCTGCCAGGCTTCCAGAGGAGGATGGTCCTTCCAGAGGAGGCCAGTCCTTCCCATGCCCAGGGCTGGATTTGCACTGGTTAGAGCTGTCACGTAGTGCTCACGTGCTGTCCTGGTGCAGCAGGAAATGCTGCTGGAAACCTGGAAGAGCCTGCTCTGCCCTCAACTGCTTCCACTTGTCAGCAGAACCCCTCACAAAAACAGGGAACTGGAAAGGTGGAAATAGCCTGCTGTGTTCTTACCTCCTTCCATGTGCCACTAAAAACAGGGAACTGGAAATGCAGGAACAATCCTCCAAATGTGTGATCTCTGGAGTGCTCTCCAGGAAATTTGGGGAAGCAGAGCGGCCCCCAGCACTCACTACTCAGGCAAGGCCCTGTGGGGGTCACACAGGGGGGTGACACAGCCCTGCTGACCTTTCATGGTGCTCCAGCATTCCCTTCATGAACCAGGGGAATTTCATCCCTCCCACAGCTGCACCAGAAGCTCCCGAGGAGCTGTTCAGCTCCAATGGTCTCATGTTGCTCCATTACAAGAACTCCCAGGTGAAATGGAATAACAAAAGGGTTTGGGTAACAAAAGGGTCACGACTGAATGCGAGGCTGAACTTCAGCTAGCTGCAAAATGCTCTGATGAAAATAAACCAGCAAAGCAGATGGTATCTATCCCTTGCAGATCCTCCTGACCCTGTGCCCTCCCACAGACTCACTGCAGGAACAACTGCCAGGGCTGGGAAGGGCAGGTACTTACGACTGACAGGCAAAAGACATCCCAAAGATGGGGATGCAGCGGAAAATGCCCTCCCAGCGCATGTAACTCACTCGATGCAGCCACTGCCTGCTGAAGAGCCCGTGATTGAAGGAGGACACCACAACCTGCAGCCAGGACAGAGAGCAGGGGTGAGGATCCAGCCCCAAAGAGCTCCATGGCAGCAGCAGTGCCAGGCTGGGAGAAGGGGCAGCTCCGCCGGGCTGCCAGCACAGCCCCATCCCAATCCCCCATCTCCCCACCACACCCACACAGCTCCCAGGGCCACCAAGGAGCCCAGCGAGCATTTCAAGGGATCTATGACATTGCCCCCTTGTTTGATGCTATCAGACATCACAGCACACACCAAGGTGGGACAATTTCCACTGACACATTAACTGTGAGAATTACTGCTCAAAGCAACCTCTTTTGCACTCTTTAAAATGTGTTTTTTAAAATGTGTTTTTAAATCCAAACAGAAAGCACCATTGGCCTTAGAAAATCCTGTTCAGCAGAGAGAGACAAAAGGTCCTAGAACAGGATCCCACCTGCTGCTCCAGGGCCATTTAACAACACCAGCTCACCACAGAGAAGGAAAAGCTTTATGGAAAGGAGGAGGAGCTCAGGCCAGGGAGCTCCCTTGCCATGGACACAGGAACTGGCAGGAGTTGGGTTGCACAGGAAGCAGAAGGTAAATATGTCACAATGTCTGTTTATAATATCCTTAGATGGGGTTTCTAATCCCCAGAGATGTCTCAGTGCAGCCAACTCTTACGAATGTTGTGCTTTCTTAAAGGCACAGCTCCTGGGAGGCTCCACACCTCCCTGAGGAGGCAGCTTTGAGGTGTGACCCTGCACAGCCTACCAGAAAAGTTTCATGGAAAGAATTACCACACCTTCCTTTTCTTCCACCCCTGAAATTTGGGTGAGACAGGGCTGGGGCTCCACGAGGGAACCGTGGGAGCATCTGGGAGGTGAAACTGGTCACTCAAAAGCAACAGAAAGTAGGAAAATGGGGGTCCCGGTGTCCATACCCACCACAAACATGAACACGGTGTAGAAGATGAGAGCCATGGCACTGAAGGACTGAATGGAGGCCATCATGTTCCTCTGGAGGCTCAGGGGAAGGACAATGCACAGAGAGACAATGAAGAGTAGGACGATCCGGAAACTGCCTGACACCTGGAAAAGGGACCTGCATAAAGACCTGGAGCAGGGAGGACACTCCACACACCCACCCACTCAGCAAACCCTGGCACAGTTTGTCTTTGCAGAGTGAAAAGCAACTTTAAACAGTGACATTTTGTGTCTGGAGGTGTTTGAAGATGCTGCAAGCTCGGCGCTCTGTGGGCTCTGTCTGTGCTGAGCTGAGACAGGCACTGGGTGCCACTGTTGCTCTGCAGTGTGTGACAGGTCCGAGCTGGAAGTTGGTTGGGGGGTTAAATGCTAATCCAGCACAAGCTATTTAGGTATTTTCATGCAATTAAATAAAACCTAAATTTACTTGAGGAGACGAGAGATTGAAAGTGTTGAAAACTCCAATCCAGAAAATTAATCAAAGCCTCACACTGGTATTTATTATAGCAGAACACTCTGGAATGCTTGGAAATATTTAATACCTAATTTGGCTGCAGCCTCAACGCATCTTTTTTAACTTCACAGTCCCTTAATCTGAGCTTAGGAGCATCAGGCAGCACAGATAACACTCTACCAAAAATCCTTTTGCTTCCCTGCATGGCCCTGGGTGCCGGCTCTGAGGAGCACCTCTTGCCTCTGAACATCCTGAGCCAGCAGCAGGCTCATCACACGGCTGAGGAGGCAGGAACACAGAGTCTTTGGCCACAAAACCAGCCAGGGACAGAACAAAAATCCCTCCTGAACTACAGGGAGGAGAGCTCAGGCAGAGGAACTGCCTGTCACTACCCACTGGGGCAGGAATTAAGGCAGGAAGCATTATCTCCCCCAGGAATCTGCTCTAGAATTAATAAGGGACCCAGTTAAAAAGAATTCCTTTGATGGAAATGCCTTCTTGTTTGCCATATGTCGGAGCTTCCCAGACTTCCCAGAGCCGAAGGCTCCATGCACAAGGATCTCTTCATGAGGGGACCCCACAAAGCCCCTCTGGCACCCCAGGGGGTGCTGAGCACACTCCAGGGCAGGAGCTCTGCTGTATCCAGGGAACACAGGGCTCTGTGCAAGGCCTGGGAGCATCACAGGAGTGATTTATTCACCTGGAATCCGAGCATCTGGGCAAAGAAGTTGGAGCCCAAATCGCCGATGACAACGTAGAAAGCGATGCAAGTGCCCAACATCAGCCCAATCATGCTGCAAACACAAACAGGGATGGGTTAGGAGAGCCACACTTCCATCCTCAGCCTTGGGAAGGGCAGGACACCCCTTCTGCACTCCATCCCAATCAAACAGCCACCAGAGAACCTCCATCCACACCGGACACCCGGAGACGCAGCTCTGCCCACAACCCACACATGGGTTTAACTTCTGTTGGGAGCAACAGGAAAAAACAAACAAACAAACAAACAAGGAAAACTAATCTCAGAGATGACAAGAGCTCCTTAAACTGCTGGAAAAATGCAAAAGAATCAGCACTAGGCTCTCAGGAGCCCTGCACCCACAGCAGAGCCCTGCCATGAGAGTCTTGATATCCAATGGGCTCTCCAACATTTCTCCACACAATGGACCACACTTTAATGAAAAGATTGTCCATGAACTGCTTCTCCTCCCACTCCTGGACCACTTTCCTTCCCAATTCCAATTATAGAACATCCCTGTGGCAATTACACCCTCTGCTTGCACGGACAAGTAACATCTGAGGAATATTCTGTGTATTTTTAGTGCTGTGCAGAAGTTTGCAGCTGGGAAGAGCGAAGGAGCCAGCACCACTGCCTGCCCTGGGCTCAACGTGCCTGGAAAAGAATCCCTACTGGGAAAAGCGGGGCAGTGAGGACTGTGCCACCACCTGAGATCTGCACTGGGAGGAAGAAGAGTCTGCCCTGAGATGGAGGCAGGATTCCCCCTCAAGACATCTCACAGGGATGGGAGCGCAGAGAGCAGGACCAGAGCAGGTCCTGGAATCCAAGGAAGCAAACACTCCCTCCCACTAACTCAACAGCAGGGATGTCACCCCTGGAAAGCTGCCACGGGTGACACGCCTGTGATTTCACAGCAGAGCAGGAGACAAGCTCACCCCCACCTTCTGTGCTCCCAGTGCCTGGGAAGCACTCCCGTCCTCGGGAGCTCTGACACCTGTGAGCTGTGCTCAGGGCATCTCACCCGGGCTCCTGCTGAATTCCAGAAGGCCAGAGGGGAAGGAAGGAAGGAAGGAAGGAGAGCACAGCGAGGCTCAGAAAAAAGTTTTCACCAAAGACACCCAAACTGTTCACACTTTGAATAAGCAGCAGATTTACCTTGTTTCCACCAACATTTTTCCTGCTTTTCCATAGGCATGGAATGCTGGCATAAAAGGGAAAAAAGAGTGGAAGTTAGTCAAAGAAAGGTCCAGAATAGGGCAAGATGACAGTTCACATTTAGACACTAACAGTGACACAGGGCATGCAGCAGGAACCCACCACTGGTATTTTGGGGCTGTTTCCCTCACCCTCCCACTTTCTTTTTCAGCCTTTCCCTTTGGAAACCAAAAACCACATAAGACAGGAACGGGGATGAGGGAAAGCCAGCAAGCAGGTTCTTTTTTTCCTATTTAAAACCAGAAGTGGTGTGAAGCAGCAGCCACACATGGCAGCCATTAAAGGCAATGGGAGAGAAAATATTCCTGTACGAGATTGTGTGTGGCGAAAGTTAAAGTGGTGCAGAATTCCAATCCAAGTCCCCTTTTTATTTTTATCTTCCCCCTCGAACTGGGCCGCCTGACATCGCTGGCTGGGAGAGCTGAGCTGGTGCCCAGAACGTTCAATCCCATTCCCAGAATACCCAGTGCTCCCAACCCACACCAAAGGGCTGCTGCCAAGGCTTTGCTTTCCCCCCCCCTCCCATCCTTGGGTTGGAGCAGAAAATGCTCAGTAGTCCTAAAATCACTGGGTTTTCTCTTAAAAAGACAATGCCAAGAAAATTTTATTTCTATTTTTAGCTCTTACTGGGCAGAACGGGAATGGGGAGCTCTGGTGCCAAACCCAGACCACAGTGCCCAAATCTGCCAGTGAGGTCCAGCATGAACCCACCACCCTGGAGTCCCCTCTGCCTTCCCTCAAGGCACAGCCCAACATTCCCAGCGCCCACCAGCAAACAAACTCGAATCCTTTCTGGAAGCTTCTTCTGCTTTTTAAATATTAACTTCAACTCTTGATTTCCTTGGACTCTACTCGAGCTAAAAACTCAGGAAACGAGATGTTCTCCCACAGAATGAGCAAAAGGCACGGCAGGGACCCACAGCCCGGAGCAGGGATGTGGGGGAGCACCCGAAATAGCTGCTGGATCAGTGACAGGGCAGCGGGACAGCCGCCACCAGGCACCGTGCCCAGGCACGGGGAGCGGCCGCTCCGCTCCGGCCTCCTTTGGGAATTCACAACCATGAGGGAAAAGGCAACAGCCCTGGTGGGGGTCAGGCCCACGGATGAAGGGTCTGGGAGGAGAAAGAGGAACCAGCAAGAGGAAAAGATCCCTCCTGGAGATGGGTCAGCAACAGGCTGAGCTCGAGGTGGGGGTGAGTGGGGGAACGGTGCAGCCTCTGGATACGGACACAGGCACAGGGAGGCTGCAGCCGGCCCCTCTCCCCGGCTGCTGGGAACTGATGCTCCAGGAAAACAAGCCTCCAAACACGATGGGCAGGTGTCCCCACCTGGGGACAATGGAAAAATGAGATTCTCTGTCTTGTGCAGGAGGTGGCGACTGTAAACTAAACGGTACAGCCAAGTCCTTGGAATGGGATCCTGGAATGCCCCCAAACCGGGCAGAACTTGCTCAGTATCTGGAGAAGCCTTTTAAACCCAGTGTGGTCCCTAGGATAGAGCTTCAGCCCCTTGCCCTGCAGGGCTGAGCTGCCCCCCAGGAGCTGCCCAGCACAGCCCTGCACGTTCCAAGTGCTGCTGGAAGGGGAAGGATTCACTCATCTCCTGGTTAAACTCCAGGGAACTGCAACCCACTTCCCTCCCTGCAGCCCTTCCCCTTCAGGCAGGGGTGAGGAGCCGCCGGCGGCCCCAGCCTGGGACGCCCTTTGTGCCGGAGCCCCGGGCCCGCGGCTGCTCCGGAAGGCGCTGCCTGCGGGGAACGGGCACAACTTTCCTCCGTGGCTCGGCGCCGCCAAAGCCTCCCAGCAGTGCCCGCAGATGTGCCCGGGCCCAGCCTGCGGGGACAAAGGGCCCTGTGTGGAGCTGCCCGACCTCGGAGCATTGGGATGCGGCGTGGGAGCGCTCCCGGCCCGTGGCACCTCTCCCAGGGCCCCGGGAGCGGGCACAGGCGCTGCTGCCAGGAGGAAGCTGGGAAGCTTTACTGGCCCTCTCTGTATTCCAGCCCCTTGGCTCCGGGGCCTGCAGAGGATCCCTTCTCGCCGGGACACGCTCCAAGGTGCAGGGGACTCTCTGTCCTCCGGGAAGCAGCGCACAAAGGAGCTTGTGAGGGGCAGGGAGCGGCGGCACCGGCAGCTGGGCCGGGCGCTGCGGGGGCTCCCCCTTCCCTCTGGCACCAAAACAACCTCCCAGACCGCGGAGATTCTCCACCTTTCCCGCTTCCAGCAGATACGAGTCGGCAAGAGCCGGGATCTGCTTCCTGAGAGCAGCACCTCGGGCCCTCTGAGGGAGGAGCAAACCCATCTGTCAGCAGCTGCTGGGAGCCCTTGCGCCAGGGGAGCACCAACCAGCTCCCTCCTCCCACGGAAAAGTAAGGGACAACAAGGAAGAGGAGACTTTTCTTGCTGCTCCATATGCCAAGGCAAGGACTGGAACCCAAACAGCTCCTCCTGCTCCCCAAGTCAGTCAGTACCAAGAGAGGCCACGAGCAGAGGCCGATCCCGGCGCCAGCGCTGAGCTCCGAGGGCGGCCAGGCTCTGCCAAAACCCACCCAGGGATCTTCCAGATGTTTTTATTTTCCCAGCCCTCTGGAACCTCGCTCTGTTTCCTCTCTGCTGAGCCATAAAGGAGCTCCCAGCTCAGATCCAGGCAGCCCAGCTCCGTGCCAGGCTGGCAGGACCCGCTGTCCCAGCAGCGCTGGGTGGGGAACCCGTGCCCAGACCCATAATTAATTCATCCCAGACCCACAATTCATCCCAGATGGCTCCCGGGAGCTGGGGTTTGGATCACCTCCTCCCCTGCCCTGAGGAGTCAAAACAACTCAGCACCCATTAACTGGGCTGTCGGGAGCAGGATCCAGCCCCAGCTCTGCCCCGGGGGGAGAGGCCGCGGCAGGAGAACGAGGCAGGCTGGGAACTGCAGCGAGAAAACATTTGTTGTTCCAAAAGCACCACTGAGGAAATGTAAACGGGGAGGCCAAGGCCACACTGCCGGGCCGGGAAGGTCTCACCGAGGCCGGGGTAGGTCCTGCGCTTGCTGAGGTTGGCCGACTTCACCAGGAACATGCAGGACTGGTGAGTCATCCACGAGCAGAAGAGCAGCAGCACAGCTCCCAGCAGGATCCCACACTGCAGCGGAACAGACCAGCAGCACATGGGGGTCGGACCAGCCCGCGGCCCCCCCGGCCTCCCTCGGCCTCCCCCGCGCGCTCCAGCCACGTTTCTCCCTCCTTCGGGAAGCGCTGCCCCGCTCCCACCAGCTCCACGTCGCTCTTTCCACGGCACAAGGACACGTGGAACCGCTTCCCACGGCTGCCGGCCGCGCCGGTCTGAGCACCGAGCAGGAGCTGGGAGCAGAACTCGCACCCTGGCTCCTCCCGCTGGGTTCGGGGAGCGCAGGCAGAGCCCGAGGTGCCACCTCTGCTGCGAACTTATTTACCAACAGCCAGCTGGTACCACAACTCCTCAGCCAGCTCCCGCCTCGCTGCCTTCTGTTCACAGGGCTGCGAACCGCGGTGACCTGGAACAGGCCCGGGTCCCGGGGAGGGGGTGCGGGGCACAGGGGGGGCTTGGAAATCCTCCAAGTCAACTCAGGGTTATCATCGGGGTAAATCCTTGGTTCTAATTTCCCCCTTCTCCTGACAAGACCGGCAGAAACGATCAGTAGGAGGCCACAAGACAGGGAAAAACCCGGAGTTTGGTGCAGAAGTTTTGAGTTGGAGATTTCATGACTAAGAAAAACGCAGTGTTTGGAACACGAGATGCCCGATGCGGGCTTTTAGTGTTTCCTCTGCTGACTTTCCTTTCCAACCGGGGAACCACCCACCAAATCCGGACCAGAAGGGCACAGGGGCCTTCCCGCAGTGCCCGGGACCCCGCTCGCCGCTCGGCCCTCACCTGTCGGAAGCAGAAGGGCACGGTGAGCACGCTCACCCCCACGATGCTGTTCACCACGTTCATGATCAGGCCCCAGTTCG
>VZRX01023469.1:25088-59681 GCA_013398075.1 Notiomystis cincta | reverse complement strand
CTCCCCCTGCCCTCTGTGCCCGGGCTCCCCGCGGGCGCTGCTCCCACAGACCGGGGTCCCCTCGGGGCTCCCAGGGAGCCCGGACTGTTTGCTGTCCCTTCAGGGCCCCTCTCTGCCCGCTTTAGCCCCCTGTGATTTGGGCTCCACACCCACAGGTCACGGGTTTGATTGGGCTCAGGGACTTTTATCTGCCAGGTTTTTAATATCCAGATGACTGCACGGTATTTACCTCAAGTCCAAAGCTAGCAGAAAAGGGCATCTTCCTTCTCATGGCTTAGCCTTAGGCTGCTCTGCTTTCATCTCAGTCCCAAGGTGTTTCCAAGTTTATTTATAGAGGACACAAGTGCTGAGCTCGGTTTTCTGTTTCCTTGCACCACACAGTCATTTACAGTAATGAGAACAGGAGTCCAACTGCTTCACAGTCCAAATGAGGACTTGAGGCAGATATTATGGGCCAGATTCAATTCTAATTGTATTTAATTCTCGATGAAGTAGCTCTTCTTCTCTTTTCACTCATCCTAGCTCAGCTTGAATGTGGCTTTAAGGTCTCCTTTGTCCTGCTTTTGTGTTGTGGATTTGTTCCTTGATTGCAGTGTGATTTCAGTAATTGCTGAAGTTTCAGCAGCTAACTATGTTAATTGAGAAGCTGGACAGATGACTCCAGCATCTGATATTAAGCTTATTGTGCTGAAATGATGTAGCCATCAGGATTTGAAGGGTTACCATGGGAATGCTCTTCCAAAGGCCACTGAGTGCTAGAAGCTTTATACAGTGACACTCTGCCAGGGCTGTAGTGGCATTAGCTTTTAAGAGATAAAAAGAGGCAATAAAGGGTCAGTTTAAAAAATCCTTGGAGAAACAGTATAATATGTTGGTATCCTCAAATTAGCTGCTGTGTAGTCAACCAAAGGTTCTTTGTACAGGCACTCTGATGTGGAGCATCAAAGCTGTGATTAGCTTTAAAATAGAACCATCATTTTGTAACTTTCATTGTGGACTTCAAATTGAAATGAAAACTTACTGGTCTTCTGAATCCTCTGTTCATTTCACCGGAAAGAATTTAATGTGACCTTCAGAAAAGGAGGATGGTTTGGTAGCTAAGAATTGGGATGTCATTTCAGTAAGACCCACAATTGTTTGGGTTTCTGTAGGTAACTGAACTGAGAATTTGGACAGGACTCAAACATCTCCCCTGAAACCTACAAGGTTTGGAATGATGTAGGCTTTGGCCCCAGAGCAGCTGAAAATTCCTTTGGGCAAGTAGTTTAATTTCTTCATAGCAGAATAGTTGAAATTTAAGCCAAGATATTTTACCTTATGGTGTGAGTGGGCTGGGGACATGTTACCTGCTATGCTGACAGAAGGAATTCCTTGGTGCTTACATTCAACAGCAGATCCAGACCACGTCTCTTCCCCATGTGGGTTTTCTGTGTTTTCATGGGCTCCATTGAAAGCTGCCCCAGAGGAAGTGATGGTTTTCTCTTGGTTGCAGTGAACTTTTGAGCCAGTGTGTCTGACCTGCCTCCTTGTCTTTCCTTTCCCTGGTGTTATTGTGTGCACATGTTGATGTTTAATCTTTCATACAACGTGTTCTGCAGAGGAAAAAGGTAATAAACATGTACCTAACCATGTGGAGTGACTGGAAACCCTGGCAATGGCTTCAGCAGGAGAAATGTGGTGTTGTTTTCTCTTACTCTGTAGGAGTCACATGAAACGGAGAGGAGGGCACGTGTCTGCTTTGTTGTGCAGAGCATTCCCCAGGGTAAATGCATTTACCATTTATCATCTCCTCATATACATAATGCATATGTGTAGCTGAGTTGTCTAGTGCATAAAAAGTTTTTCCTTTTTTTACTTTTTAACCTTTCAGCTAAAAAGATGCATAAATATAAATCCTATCTGAAGATATATCATCCTCAGTGCTGCTGAGCTTTACTTTCCAGGTCATGTAAAATTATTTTCTTTTACTGAATTACTGTGAAGTATCACAAGAATTCCTGGGTGTGATGCCCTGTGTAAAATTCCAGCCAGCCCATGGGCAGCAGACATGGCACACCATCACTTCCAAATATTGGTAAGGGGGTTTTTTTGCCAGAAGCTTTGAAGCTTCTCTCTTTCTGAAACTAGCTACTTTGTGTTGAAAGGCTGGATTGCATGGCATAAGGTGTACTCTTGATGCCTCCATTTCTGACTGTGTTTTTCAACAACAAAAGAAGGGCTGTCCAAGGAGGTCACTCACAAATAAACCTGTTCCTGATTGACAGCCACACACTGTCAGTAAAAACATGAGTTACAGGAAAGGCAAAAAAAAAAAACAGTTTAACAATTCCATTTTCTCATAAAATGTGATTTTATTGTAGTGCCTTATCTCGTATTTGGTATTTTTCTATCACTGAGCTCTTTTTTTTAGAATCCGTACATTTGTTTTGGAATTTAGAGAATATCTCAGATCTCTAGAAAATCTCTCCCTAGAGTATAATCTTCAAAGTGATTGTCTGGTCATAGAAAAAGCCATGGAGAGGAAAAGGTCTGTCTGTCTGTCTGTCTGTCTGTCTGTCTGTCTGTCTGTCTGTCTGTCTGTCTGTCTGTCTGTCTGTCTGTCTGTCTGTCTGCCTGGGGCTTTATCATATCTCTCCCTTGGCCAATGTAATCTGTGTTGCTGTGATTTCAAAGGAACGCTGGGACTGAGAGGCTTTAGGCAAGATGCCAAACTGTGCTTGCCATTTTTATCCTTTCTAAGTAGCAGTCCCTGTAGCTGAAAGGAAATTCTGAAACAGTAAAATGAATCACACTTAGGTAGAAAAGGAATATCTGGCAGCACTGCTGGAGACAGGGGCGAACACATGAGCTTCATTTTCACAGTGACAAACTCCTTTGGTGGCTAAATGCATTTGTGAGTCAGGGCTGCTCAGCCCTGCCGAGATAAGATGGCAGTGGCTCCTGACTTGTGCAATATCAGCTGAGGCCATGATGTAGCATTGTTTTCACTCTGATTTTCTGCTGCTTGAAAAGCACTGCCCTTCATTCTGGACCATGAAAATTAGCAGCAAAAATACTCCAGATGAAATGAACCAAAACCCATCACTGGCTGTTCTGTTCCTCAGGCCATTTAGAGCACCATGTTCTTTTATTCATTTTCTTTGAGAGCATTGTGTGTTGCTGATGTGGATCTGACTTTTCAAAAGCCTCCTTCATTGCCATGCACACAGACAAGAGGGTGAGAAGTGCCCATGCTTCAGATCTCATACCTTGTCTGAAGAGCAGTTTCAGTCAAAACATAATTATACAGAAATGACAACCAATTATTCCACAGAACAGCTCCTTGGTAACTTTGAAGAGCATCTTGTTTTGCCAGCAGGCAGGATGGATGCTTTCTGCTGCTATCAACCACTACAGTGCAGTGCCTTCCCCTCTACCCTGCCTGTCTTCACCACAACTCTCAGTGGTGTTCCAGCTACAGAATATTCATAGGTGAGAAGCAGACAACTGTTTTTTGCATGTTCCAGGTCAGTCTGGCAAAAGGGCTCTTTCTTCACAATGTTGTGCATTAAATATTGTTTATATGCATGAATATAATTATATAATATGCATGTGAGAGGGTGGAAGCTTGGAAATGGGTCAGGCCTCCCCACCTCACTGAGGTGGATGAGACCTCTGACTTATCAAACAGAACGTTAACATTTTCTCAAGGCTGTGGGTAAAGCTGATCTATTGTCCCAAATCCCATGGTAAAATCACACAGTGTCTTTAGAGAAGGCTGTTCAGATGTCTCTACAAGGTGCTGAGTGAAAATGCTGTGCCAGAATGCAGAAAACCAAGTAAACCAAGTTTCTTGGGTTTTCTCAACATTACAGTGTTGGAAATGATAATGCAGCTGGATCATTAACTCCAACAATGTCAGCATGTTCTCACCATGGCATTTACATTAATTAGGCTACATGTTATTTAACAGCACACTTCTCTTAGATGAATTCACTAATGTACTTTCTGGCTCCCACTATGTGGAGTGCCTCTGCTTCAAAAGTAAGCTATTAAATGCTAGAAAAGGTAGGAAGATTTGTGGAAACACACACCAATGTGTTCACATTTGAAGAGAATCACATAAAGACAGTGACTGATAACTCTCCTGAAGAAATCTCTTGCTGCTTACTATGCAAAAGTCTTTGTTACAACCTCATGAGCAGGCAGGAAAGAAAACAAAAAGCAGAATATGAAATCTGGAGGAGGAGCAAATGTTTATGGACCTGGGAAGTGAGCTGAATGAATGGTTCCAGCAGATTGTTTTAGCATAAATTAAGACACTGTTCACAGTCCAGAAAAGGAACATGAAAATATGATGAGAAGCTTCTATTCACAGACCCAGACACAGCTGCTCCCTGTGTATGGGGGACTCAGCTTGAACTGAAACCTATTTGGATTAAAGTGCAGTATCTGTGGGGGGTTTATTTTAAATCTCTTTTCATAAATGTCAGAATTGAAAGGAGCCTCTCAACTTGGTCAGGAGTTCAAAAGTGAAATTTGATACTTAAGTTTTGCCATATTTCTGTGCTATTTTCTGCTGCTGAGCCTCCCTGGCAGGTTAATCAATCAATTAACATGTAATCAATCAGAAAATCAAATAATTTGAGGGCTTTCCAAGAACTATGTTGGCTTTGAGTTTTGAAGTTCTCTTTTCTTCCTCTCCTCCCCCTGACTTTTTTTTTGGAAAGGAGCAAAGAACTTGTACATTATGTGGTGTAAATTGAACTATAAAAATGGAGAAATACTTTATAAATGGAGGCAAATCCAAGGCAAAGAAATCTGAGAGCCTCCATATCAGGCTTGCTCAATTACTTCTTAATGAAGTAATTGAGTTTTGGTTGAGGGATGTTTTTGTCTGTCAGATCTCTGGGCAGGTAAGTGGCATTAACATGGGGAGGCATTTGACCAAACATAGGATGAAATATAAAGGTTACATCTTTACATCATCAGAGTTGTCTTTTTAATATAAATCTAAAGGTTTACTCTTCTAATAACCTTTTAAAATAACTTGCACCTGCCTATAAGGGATGAGCTATGAAAGCCACACCTAAATGTGAGAGCCCAGATTTAATGTGTGACTGGCAAAGAGCTTGGGCAGATCTGACTGAATCCATTTCGAGCAGAATGCACCCAACCTGCTGGCTTCTGAAGAGGTAACTCCCCTGTTCCCCAGTATCTGCACGCTGGAAACTGGAATTTGCCTTGGTTAACCTGGAGAGTACTGGCTTGGTTATTGCCCAAGTGTGACACTTTGTAGCATTATCTCACTAGAATATTTGTAGGAAATTGCTTTCTGTAATTTTTATTAAGTTATCAACAAATTGGAGAAATATTTTGAATCATTTATGTCGCTTTCAGTGCTGAATATTCTTCAATATTTTAAATACTCCTCGAGAGTTCAGCTTTCAGCTGAAATTCCATTACGTGTTACTCTCATTTAGTGACATGTTCTGTAATGCACGCCCTTGTGTAGTTTTGTCATTTTGTTCTCCTTGGCAAGGAAAATGCAAACACTGACAGCAGAATACTCTGCAGTTTGTGGAAGGAGAACAGTTGAGATTTTCATGCAGCCTTAGCTTATGATTCTTTTGATAAGTGATAGTGAAAGAGATGATCCAGAATCGAACTTGCACATTAATTAAAGGTCTGACATATATATGTCTATATACAGCCAGCCCCACCTGCTCTGGGAACTGATAAAAACTATCCCACTTGAGGCCTCGTGCCTGGTGCTGTGTGTGCCTGCAGTAATTTGTTTTCTTAGATCCGGTTCGTGGACACAAGCAGCCCCTGCAGACATTGCTGGGTAAGACGTGACTGTGCTGGTGTAACAAAAAGCGGCTCTCGGTCCCGCCCGCTTTGGCTCCCACGGGGACGCCAATGTGGTGAGGATTTGTGCGCCTTGCTTGATCGCTGCCGTTCACCTGGGAGCCCTGGATGTTCTCGTAAACAAAACAGACCCAGAACCGCAGGGCTGAGGGCCCGCAGCCAGCGGCACACACAGGAACGAGACGGAGCTCCGAGCGCTCCCAGCAACCGGGGCGAGAGGGGCTGAGCGGCCGAGCAGCTCCGGGGGAGCGGCTGCAGCTCCCGGGGGAGCGGCTGCAGCTCCGGAGGGAGCGGCTGCACCTCCCGAGGGGAGCGGCTGCAGCTCCGGAGGGAGCGGCTGCACCTCCCGAGGGGAGCGGCTGCANCTCCCGAGGGAGCGGCTGCAGCTCCGGGGGAGCGGCTGCAGCTCCCGAGGGGAGCGGCTGCATCTCCCGAGGGGAGCGGCTGCACCTCCCGAGGGGAGCGGCTGCACCTCCCAAGGGAGCGGCTGCATCTCCCAAGGGAGCGGCTGCAGCTCCAGGGGAGCGGCTGTGGCAGCCTGGGACAGAAAGATGCTCAAACTGAACGAATATTTGAGAGGCACAATGCACACATACAAAGATTTATTTCTTTCTAGTTCTTTTCCTTTCTCTTCCTTAGGCTGTGTCTTTCATGCTCCAGATCTCGGGATGCTCAGCACGGAATGTGGTGCGTGGGAGGCAGCGGCTCTGTGATTGAGCTGTCATTTTAAGTTAAGTTATATATTGCCCATAAATGGTTATTTTCTGGGGCTTATCATCTTCATTAAGAATCACTTTGAGCTGAGCATTTCTATTAATCAGCTTGAAGCTGGCTGTTTATGCTGCTAAAAAATTTTCACTTTACAGTTTCTGAGTTTTTAAGCTTTTATTGAACCCTTTCAGGAGGAAAACCCTTCTCAAGTCTTTTTAAAACAGGAAACCACAAACGACATCTTTGACGGAATTCCTCTTTATTTTGAAGAATTCCGGATCAAAATCATGAATGGTACTGTAGAAATTAACAACTTTTTAAAAGGACTCAAATCCAGATTTAGCTGAGATTGCTGTAAAATCACTCATTGTGTAATGATGGCCATAAAAGAGCAATTATACTATTTTATTTTGAGTTTTAATTATGTAATTACGAGGAGTATGTTGATTGAATTCTTAGAACGTTTAATGGTGTTAAAGAGAACCTTATGACATTTCTTCAGAAGTGCTTCAGTGACACCAGAATCCACAAGCTCTACCTGCCCTTCCTTGTATGTTTTATTTTCCATTGAAGTGGGAGCCCTTTGGATGTGAACCCAGTGCAGCTCTCCCTGGGGCTCGAGGGACAGAGCAGTGTGGCCTTTCTGCCATCACACACTGCCCAGCCACCCCCTCTGCAGCCCTTGGAAGCTTTGGTGAGGCCCTGGCTCAGCTAATCCAGCCCAGCTGCTCTCAGTTGGATCTCACTCGACTGTGCAAGGCCACTTCAAGGGTCCTGGCTCTTTCTGGTCCTGGTCCTGCAGCAAATAAGGTTTTCACCCCCAGTAAGTCTGTTTAAGTAAACAAATGAAAAAATAGACAAACAAATCCATTTGCTTTTTGTCAAAAAATAAGTTAGGTTATCTGAAATTACTTTTAATCCTACACCATGAACATCCATAGATTGCAAATACATTCATAAAAGAATGTGTAACTAAATACTAGCACAGAACTCCATTTCAGAGATCAATGTATAGCTCTTGGCATCATTAGGGGCAAGTTTCATGCATAATATAATTACTGCATCTTATAAATCAAATTATATTAATAAGCTGATCTCTTTGGGACAAGAGCTGTCACTTGCTGTATTATTGAACAGTGCTGGTAATGCTGGGCTTGTAACTTGATTGAATTGAGATCTGACTGTAAAATTATAATTAGGAAAGCTTGGTAGCTTTTTTTTCCCTCACAATTTATACAACTTCTCAATACATTTTTCTCTATCATTTTAGCCTTTTTCATTTGACAAATACTGATGGGTTTTCCAGAACTTTAATGGAAGCAAAATTGTCACCAAAAAAACCCCAATAATTGCTTTTGTTTCTGTAATGGTTACAAGCCAGAATACTTTGCTGCAGAATAAGAACTCAAATTATATAGTCTAAACTACTTCTCAGTCTTTTTAAAGTCTTCTACTCTGAGTCAATCACAGCTTCTCTCAGTTGTAGTAACCAGCAGCACCTTTACAAAAATGCTATTGCCTGTGTGACTATTGCCTGTCCTCATAAGCAGACTTAGCTTGCAGCTGTTTATTAATGTCAACAAATGTCACACCCAGGTATCAACAGGAAGGCTTGCAGAACCAATGCTAACAGCACTTAGCTATTTTAAATTGTAATGCCTAACTCCAAAGTATTCCTGATACTGTAAATCTTACTCAGGAAAAATTTTAAACCATATGCAGGAGAATTTCTCTTTATTTTATCTTGGTATTATATAATAAAATCCAAAATTTGTAGTGGTGATATCATATAAGTCCAGTATAAGCAATACCAGCACTGTATAAAAAAGTATCAAATTTATTTTGATCCAGCACCAATTTTTTCTTTGGGATGAGAAGGTCTAGATGGAGAGAAAGGCAAAAAAGCAAGGCCAAGGTAGACAAGCTCAGAGTGAGTGTGTAAGGAGGTGTCCCTGAGTCAGTTCCACAGCACTGCCAGAGCAGCTGCAAGGGCAGGAAGGCAGCAGCCCCCAGAGCCAGCCTGGCACCTCTGACCTCCTGCCAAGCCAGGCTGGGAGTGCCCAAATCCGGGCTCAGGGGCCCTTCAGGAAGTTTCCTTCCCAGTAAAACCTCCCTGAGCGAGGCAGGACAGCCCGGGCTGGGGAGCTGCTGTCACTCTCCTCGTGGCACTGCGAGCTCCTCTGGGCTGAGCTCCTCTCACAGCCTGCTGGCCGTGCTGCTGAGCAGCCTGAGGAATTTGGGGGCTTTTGTTTCACCCTTTTGGCAGCACATATGCAGAGACATTGCATTATTCATTCTCTGGGTGTGACACCTCTCGTGGTTGGAATATTTGTAATTACATAGCTCTCAGGCACACCAAGCTGGAAGATGCAGGTTTTTGCATGGAGATTTTCAGCAGTTTCTTCTTCTTGCAGCTACTTTATGGATGAATCTGTTACTTTTATGCATGAGAATATCCCATGTCCATAAAATGTTGACCTTTTTCTGGAAGATAGTGCTATTACATCTATAGGTGAGCAAGTGTATTTAAAGCAGATACACATATTCACAAAACTGGAATTTTCCTAGAGGATGTGCAGTGAGGAAGCTGCTCAGACAGTCCAACTGTTACTGTAATTTTGACTATCTGGTTTCATTGGGGGCATCTTTTCACAGAGCCACTGCTGATCCTAAATTTCTACAACTGCAGGGTGATCAGTGCCACCTACCAGTGCTGGGGAAAGCCCTCGGGGATTAATGTAATAAATCAGAGATTATAACAGAGGGGATGAATGTCTTACAGAGTAAATGATGGCATCTTGTTCTTCCAGTTCTGCTGACTAACAGGGAGACCATTTCTTCATGTTCCAGATTTTCTCTTACCTTGCTTGCATACATGATTTTCTTTTCTGCTGATGGATTTGTGTACTTTTGGCCATGTTGGAATGACAAGACAGTGACATCTGGTGACCAGTTCTGTGTATTAGTTTTATTTTTTGATACTTTGCCATGAAGCAATTACCCCAAATTCTGGTAACTACTGTAAAAGAAATCTATTAATAAAGAGATAAACTCAGCAAGACCCATAAAGTATATATGAATGTCACAATTTTTAAAATATTAAGTGATTTCTTAGCCATGTAGCCAGCTGTCTGCCCATTGTCACCAAGCTGCTTCCAGTCAGGTCCTCCACTGTCCCCAGGTGTCACCTGCATCTGCTGGTGCTTGGCCTGAGCTGCTGACTGACTGCAGGCACAGAGGGCTGTGTGTTATTTTCAGATGTGGAGGAGGCAGTCATTGAAACAGAGCTGGCTTCTCTATATACTTCTTCCAAGAAGCCCAGAGCAGAACTCCCCAGCTCCTCAACCTTATTTGCTGTCACAGCCTTGGTGTTCTTTTCCTCAGTGGGTGCCAGCAGGGCTCCTGCTAATAGCCAGATGTCTCAGCTGGCTGCACTTCCTGGGCCCATTAATTTCATAAACAGAAACATCAGCGCTCCTTCTCCTTCAGCCTGGGAAGGGGGGTTGATCCTCAGTCTTTATCAGCAAGTGCTGTGGCTGCTGAAGCTTTATCTCTGCTCCATCACACCGCTGGATCACATCAGCAGTTTAGCTCTCAAATGTTCCTGGGGTTGTTCTGATGATATTGGAGAATAGATTGAATTTATCCAGAGATGCATGAATAAGAAAGAAATCAAGAGCAGTAAAGCACAGAGCTGCCTCTTTGCTCAGGTGGGTTTCCTGCACTGTCCTGTGCAGAGCTGAGGGTAAAGGGCAGCGCTTCCAGCACTCCTCAGGATAAAGGGGCTGCTGCTCTGCGAGGGAACGAGGGAACGGCACCCACTGCTTTATTCCCCTGCTCTGCCTTGGCCCCTCCTCTCGCTGGGAACCTCGGAGAGCCCCGGGGCTCCATCCCTGCCGCCCCCTCCCAGGCTCAGGGGGAGCTCCTGGGGTTAAACCCTGCAAATGGTGCCCTGAGGGGAGCTCCTCTCACAGCCAGGCTGCCAGCACAGACCGCAGCCCTTCCTGCTGCCCCCTCTGCCCTCTCATCACTCTGTCTGCAAAGTCAAATCATCGTCACTTACTAATCTGGGCTATTGCTACCTCCCCTCAGGTGAAGCAAATGCTACAAAATGGATGTCTAATTTCTCTACATGTTGATTCTTTCTATATCCCCAGCTCCTGCAAGGTTTTGTAGATATGCAAAATTACATGTGATCCATTTTGGGGAGTAAGTTTTAATTATTAATATGTTTTAAAAACTAATTAGAATAATTTTTGGAGTTGTTAGATATTTTAAGTTGGTATCATTTTCTTATCTGTACTGGGTATAAATAAAAATGGTGACTGCATTCCCCTGACTTAATGGGAGTAACCTGGCAAGTTGCATCATCCCAAGGCTTCTTTGCAATCTTTCTTTTTTTGCCAACATCTGAGCAAAGATGGATTTTTCCATAGCATCATTATAAAACATTCATAAACAATAATGTTTTCCTGATTGTAAGTGGTATGTTTTAAATTACATTTAAAGCATCTGAAAGTAATTTATCCCAGAGCTACATGGTGTCACTTGAGAAAGGAAAATCAAAATCGCTCTTGAATTTGCTGTGACTTCAGTAGTGCTTGTAAAGGCAGCTCAAGCTGCTGCTTAGGCAAACAGTCCCTGAGCATCTTGAGGTGGGAGATGAGTGTCTGTGTGTGTAATTTCCCAGCTTCATGAGCACTTGAAAGCTTCACTGCCTCATTCAGGTGTCTCTGATTCCCTTGACCTTGTGAGTATTTTAATGTTGTACTTTCCAAAAATTACTATTGCAGCTGCAATTGAACATTTTAATTTGTTTGGAGTGCTATTTTGCAGTGGGTAATGCTATAAAGCCAAATTAGAAAAATTACAATGTATGTTCATACAAATTAATTATTCCTAATGATTTCCTGCCCAAATATATATTCCTTTCTGTGAATGAAACGGAAAGATGATTCTTTACTCTGGGAAAATGTCCATATGTTTATGCAGATCTTAATTTACAATCTCATTATAGTTCTGAATTATACTAAAATGTATTTCTATTATAATTTTGAGGATTTTTTTTGTCTTGACTCTTGTCCTCTCCCTGCTGCCTGCAGGTGGTTTGAAAATGCAGCTGGTTGTGTTGTGTTCAAGGTTGCTCTGGTACTGTAGGAAATGATCTGGAATTTCTTGTGGCCATGAGGAGTCTGCAATAGAATCGTTTCCATCCCTGGATCTCCACTGTGACACATCTGCATCCACAGCTCCAGGAAGATGTGATTTTTAGCTCATGAAGATCCTGGGCAGGTAGGGAGCTCGAGTACAAAATATTCTGCACCAGGACACAATAAAATATTGTAGGGGTCTGTTAAAATATAGATCTCATCATTTATGTAGTAATATTTTTCCGGTAATACAAGTTGGTCCCACATTCTGATAATCACATCAGCCTGCAACACTTCTTCAGGGTTCATTTGTTAAAGGAATTGTTTGGTTGGTTGTGGGTTTGTGGTTGGTTGTTTGGTTTGGTTGTGGTTTTTAGGGTTTTGGTTTTTTTTTTAGTTTTTGCTTTTGGGTTTGTTTGTTTGGTTGGTTTTGGTGGTTTTTTGTTTGGTTGGTTTATTTTATGCTGGGAGTTCTTTTTATCTAGTGAATATTCTTTGTATTACATGTATTACATCGAAAAACCCCAATCTTCTTGGATGGATAGTCCTTTATTAGATCTTGTGTTATGTAAATGTGACATCAAATCACTAAAAATGAAATATCCCAGGAATAAAGGCCTGAGAAGGCAGCAGAGTTACAGTAATAAACCTTGTGTCTTTCAGAGGGAGCACGAGGACGGCCTCCCCCTGTGGAGCTCAGCCTGGGGAAGGGTTGGCTGCTGTGGGACCCCAGCCAGAGGAAATGTGTGTCCTGCAGAAGGAGCTGCAGCCTGTGCTGCACTGGTGGCTGCTGCAGAGGAGCAGCAGGCTCTGCTCTCACTTCACACTGGGAAGGATGCTGATCTCATGCACCTGGAGGAGTGCTGCTAAGTCCTGAAAAATTTGCTGTGACTGCAGAATGAAGCCTCTTCAAAGTGTGTGATTGTCACAGGCAGAATCATCCCTAGTGACAGAGCAATCTCCTTTAACCTGGTTTAACCCTTCCACCATCTGACATCCTCTCCTTGCTTGTTCTCTAAGAGAGAGCTGGAGATGTGCTACCAAGGGGTGATTTGCTCTTCAGAAGTTAGCAGAAATCTGATGATGTAGGAAATTAAGCCTTTAAGTGTTTCCCAGTCTACTGTGTTTTCATTTCTCTCAGTTCCCACCTGCAGCAGGGGGTAGAGTAAGTACTGGAATCAGTAGAAATCAGGAAGAAGCAAAGAGGACAGTGAATGGTGAAACCCTAGTAGAAATATCTA
Organism: Notiomystis cincta; assembly: GCA_013398075.1. NCBI lineage: Eukaryota > Metazoa > Chordata > Aves > Passeriformes > Notiomystidae > Notiomystis > Notiomystis cincta. Next base: position 46,729 of record VZRX01023469.1, on the reverse strand, counting down.
CTAAAAAGGCAGTACATTTTAATGGGAATGATCACAAATCATTTTGAGAGGGTTTAAGTACAATTAGCAAAGGAAAAAAGGCAACTTTTGTTGATGCCTTGGTTCAGTAAAACAATTTCAGAGAAACTTAACTGTGGTGTTACTGTAGGTTTGTCCTCAAACCTTAATGCCTGAACATTTTCCATTTTAAAACAAAATCTCCCCTCTGTCTTGAATGGTGCTTTAAACCTGGACTAATGGGCATAGAGGCCACCAGTCTGAATTCCACCAGAATCCCATAGCAGCCTGTCCAGTCTTTCAGGAGGAGGAGGCAAAACCAATCATCCAGGTCCAGGCAGGGACTTGTGAGTCCCCTCCTGAGGAGACAATCTCTCACAGGAGGCTGGGAGGCAAACCCTGCTGAGGCCCTGCTCTTTGCAGGTGCTCAGCAGTACCCCCAGCAGTGTGAGAGCAGGCAGGAGCTGCTGGCCTGGCTGTCAGTGCAGCAGAGCTGCCCAGCAGCAGCACTCAGCCAAGGGCAGGACTGCAGCGAGCACAGCCCCGCCTGCAGAGGGACTCTGCTGAGAAGGAGACTCTCCAATGCCCATCAGGGCTCAGGCTCACCCAGGATGTGTTATCTCCACTGTCCCAGCTCCAAACGGTGCAGAAATGTCACTGGTGGCTCCCTCTGCCCTCTAACTCAGTAGCTTAGAGAGGTCTTCTCTTCCCATTCTTGCTATAGTAAGGAAAGGAGTTACTCTGGATACTCACAAAGTTGAAGGATCTGTCATAAGGTCATTTATCTGTTCATTGTACAGTCTCAGAGTCCTGTGCAAAGAAGTAGACACAAAATATTTTACTTTTTTTGAAATCACCTACTTGATCTCCCGCCTCACAGAAGTGGGAGGAGTCTCTGAGGAAGGATGTGCTGACAGTGCCAGCCCAAGGCTTGTTCTGTCAGACACTTCTCAGGACCTGAGCTCTGCCAGAGGTCCAGTCTTGAACCACACACTCTTCCCTGTTTTATAAACTTGCAATAGATAAGCTTATGTGATTTCACAGTGAAGCTTTCAGGTTTTGTAATTGCATAACCTGAACTCTAAACACTTGCAGTCAAACTGGAGACTCTTTCCTTTCTCCTCAGCCTGTCCACCCAGGCTCATTGCTAATTAATGTCCTTTTTTCTTAGAGCACTTGGTGTTTGCCCCAAAGGGCTGGGAACACGTACTGCACATAGAAAGAGCTGGTAGTTGTGTGGGACCAGCTCTGACTCCAGAGGCTGTTGGAGGGAGCAGAGCCTGAGTGCAGCTGTGCAGAACCTGTGCCTGGGCACTGCAAATGCAGCAGCATTTCCTGCTCTGTCCCTCGCTGCTCCCTGGGGAGAGCCTGTTTCCCCTGCTGCTGTTCAAAAATGCATGTTATTGCCAGCCAAAGGGATGGCCTGGAAATGTTAAATAAGAATAACTCAAAACCAGCAGACTGCAAGAAGTTTTGGGCTGAAAAAAAAATGGTAGGAGCTAAATTTGGGAGGCCGAGAAAAATCAATTAATAGAAATGTATTTGAAGGAACATGCAAAATGAGGCATAAAAATTTATATAACTGGTTCTCTTTTGGCAAGAAATATAGAACAAAACATGGAAAGAGTGATGGAAGTTGACAATAATGGTTTGAATGTTTTAAACAGGTTAGAGTTTGTAATATTTTCCACCTGAAGTGAATGCAGACCTCATGTGCTGGAGAGTGGGTTGGATGACAACACTGGATACAGAGGGACAGGAAGATGTTTCTCTCTCTCCCTCTCTCTCTCTCTCTCTCTCTCTGCAGTGCTACTCAGCTGCTGTTTGGAGATGCTGACAGGTGACATTTTCCCCTCCCTGTTTAATTCCACCCAGGAAGCACCATTCCTCCAGTGCCACTAACAGAAGATACACTGATTTATGGCATTCTAACAGGATCATTTTTCATTCTCAAACCAGCAGTTATCAGCAGTGTTGGTGATCTGTTCTTTCCAGTTAAAAGTTTTGAAGATAAGTCGAGGTGTTTGCTATTGCAAAAATAATTTTATTCAACTGTTTCATAGCTATTCTATTCAGCATAAACCCACTTGACTTTACTAAAGAAAATCATCTTCCCCAATGATTTTAAGTCACTGATGGCTTATGTGGCCATAACTTGTCCCCTAATGTCAGTCCAGTAAGATCATACTTGGGCATCCTGGTTTTCTCCTAGAGGGAGGCTCAGGGGCTGGTGGGAGATGTCCCTGCCTACTGCAGGAAGGAAGTAAAAGATCTCTGGGGTCCTTCCAACCCCAGAATTTCTATGATTGAATTGGTATGGGAAGGAGAAAGATTCACACACTCTGTGTAATATTATTCTTCTTATTATTAATAATGTGTGTAATACCTAGAGCTAAAGAAATATGCCATAAGATATGAGATTCCAGGTAAAAATAAGGGTTTTTTTTCCTATCTATGGTGTTTCACATAATTGCTATTCTGCTGTTGCTATGGTAATGACAGCAGTTCTGTCTCTATATTGTCCTCTTTTCTGTCACTTGGATCTACTTACATGTGCTCACTTCTTCTCAACAGATGAATTGCCCATCTACATGATCTTTTTTTCATCTTGCTTCACAGCCTCATACAAGAAACTTATTTTAAGTCTACACAGAATTTAAAAATAGATATATGCTTAAAGGCTTTTCTGGGCTGGTAGCAGTGCTGTACTTCTCACATGATCAGCCACTACAAAAGTGATGGGAGTTCTCTCTTACTCTTCACAGAGTATTTCAAGGACCTCTTAAATTAAGGCAAACATTGTCTCTAGAACTGCTTTAGCAAATCTGCTGAGAAAGGCTGAAATTAACTCTGTGCTGGTTTAGTAGCTGTAAACCTTCCTCATTTAGAACTTGGCTGAAGGAGAAAGGCTTGGGGAGCAGCTGCTGAGCACTGATCCTCATTCCCAGTGCAGCCCAGCCGTGATGAGAGCTGGGACAGGGAGCTCCTCTTTCCTTGCAGGGCTGTTTGCAGAGTTCCTCAGAGCAGAGGGAAGAGCTGGGGCAATCCCTGCATCACATCACAGGAGCATTGACATTTCTCAGGCATAATGGACACTTCATTCTCATCTTTTAGAAATTCAGAGCTATTGACTTCCTGGGGAAAAAAAGAACAATGTAGTGCGAACTTTTAAGGTGGAGAAGTTTTATTACAAAAATGGTTTGTAGCTGATTATCCAGACTATCCCTGCTTGGAATGGGCTCCTCCACAGCAGTGCCATGAAGTAACATAAGAAGGGTAACCCAGGGGTGTCACACGTGCAAAGGGAGTGAAAATGGTGCATGTGCTACACGAGGGAGAAAAGGAACCCAGAGTTTCCTGGAAAACAGGACCCATTCCAGTTGTTTTCTCCTCTGAAATTGTGATCTTGGGAACTAGTTTGGATCGGTTTTAATCTACTCTTTTGTACAATATGAGTGACATGCTAGTTAAATTATCTTCGTGGTCCTGCTCTGAATATGATCTCTGGGATCCTGCAGTCACTTAGCAGAGTATCTGCTACTTTTTCAATGGACAAAGATAACTTTGAGTCAGAACTCTGAACCGTTCAGGATCAAAGTATCCAAAACTGGCCTCGGCTTCTGCATAATATGCAGGAAAAATCCCCACACTGGACAGATGGTGAGATGCTCTTCTTTCCAATATTATCTTTCTCAGCCTCTTGCCCCAGTTTCTGCAGCAGACCTTTATGTTCTTGGAGAAAACCAGGAGCATCAAAACATGAGAAAATGCAAGTACTCTAATAGGATAGACTAAGCTAGAAAACAAATAATGTTATTTTCTTCCCAGTTTTCAGAGGAACATTAATCTTGTCTTATCCCATTCATCCGAAAAACACAGTTTTTCCCATTTCCAGTGGTTCAGGGGCAAGTTCCAACTTATCTGGAGTGCAGCTTGTGCAGGACTGGCAGCTGTACAGTGTCTGTAATTTGTCTCCTGCCAGTGTGGGGGCTTTGGGTGCTCTGCAGGTGCTTTCCCACGAGGCTCATTGGGGTTTTGAGTGGGAGCTGTGCACAGCCCCGTTCCCCTGCAGAAGTCACTGCCCATGGCACTGGGGCCTCAAGTGCTGGCCAGGTTGGTACCCGTGGGAGGGTTCTGTGTCCTCTGTGTGGCACAGTTCCCTCAAAGAGAGAAAATATTGTTTGCTTTGAGCTTACACTGCACTAAAAAATGAGTTTTAGAGGTAGAAAGCTCTTGCAACTCCTCCAGAGATTTGTGTGAAGGTAGAAGCAAGGCACACCCCATACCTTAAAGTTTTGTAAATGCAAGAGCCCCACTGCAGGCTCAATTAACTGCTAAGGCTGCATAGAAAGCTACAGAGAAGTGCTAAGGCAATTTAGGCTCTTTTCTGTTTTTGTATTATACATTCTAATTACATTTGTGTATATCCTGCCTTTTCAGTTTCACTCCAGGAAGGATTGAACCTCAAATCAAAGCAAATTCAAATTTTGCACTCACAAAGACCACAAACTGGTTGAATAATCAAGATTTTTAAAAAGTCACTGAGGGAATTCAGGAGTTGAGAAGGTGATTTGGGGGAAGATGAAAAGATTAAAGTTTTTAAAGGTTTACCTGGGATATCACTCTCTGAATTGACTGTGTAATTAGCATTTTTTGTATTCGTTTTACAGGGGTGATTACTAAGTCATGTAGCTCTTGTAAGCTCTAATTCAAGGTCCACTATGTAAATCTGGCTATTTTTGCTTTTACCTCATAATGATATTTTAAACACAGATCTCAAACTATGCTTGAAAGGAAGATAGGCTTTTATGCAATTTACATGCCAGAAATTAGCAATGAAAAATGACATGAAAAAATACTTGTGGTTCATCCACATAGTTATATAAAAATCCAGCTTTGCAGTCCATAGCAGAAGGTTTTAATTAAGCCTGCTCTGGTCCATAGTGCAGCAGTAACAGGAAAACATTAATTACCCTGAACTATAACAGGATGTCTTAAGATCCTGCTGAGAGCCTCTTTCTCTGAAGAGCCAGAGATCACTGATATGATCTTTCAGATAGTAAAGGTTTGAATCGATTATAACTTCTACTTTTCAGTACAAAGAAAAGCAATTAGCAGTAATCAACACTGGTTAAAGAGAAAAGATACAAATTTCAGTAAGTATAATGTATTACAGACAGAAAGTGGATTTTTTTCTAAATTTGCCATATTTTGAGACCTCTGTAAAATCTGCTAAATAGCCTTCTTCTCCCTGAATATTCTTGTCTAATTCAGCTGGTTTGTCCTCAGTGTCATGGTATATTTATTTTTACAGCGAAAGATGAGCTAACTTTGAGTAAGCTATTTTCAAATTCCAGATATGAAACTCAATTTATACAGAATTTAATGTTTCAGAACTCATAAAGCCAGTGTTAAACTTCGAGCCAGAATCACAGGCTCTTATTATGTACAAAAATATTTAGTAAATCCAGAGAGGACAAGAAATAGAAGTGTCATGTACGACAGAACAACACCTGGAGGCCCCCTTTACCTGGAGAGGTGTGTTTTTATCCACTGCTCTTTTTGGTCTGAGTTTCTGTGATTGATACAGGCCTGGCTGTGCTCGAGGGCAGCAGGAGCAATGTGATCCCCAGGTCTATGGGAGACCAACAGAAATATTCGTGTGGTGAAAGGAGGTGGAAATTTGCAAAGGAATTAATTTGGAGAATTCACTTGAGACTGTGAATTACCTGCTCAGAAAAGACCCCAACACACTTTACACTGAGTGACATTTTCAATTATATGATTTTGCTGAACAGGAGCAAAAGGACTCATAATTACCCAGAGCAGAGCAATCAGCTGAGCAAAATCCCACTTTTCTGCAGGACTTCATTAATGTGCACTCATTATACTGACTCCAGAAGTGACATAGTCCAAAATCACCAACATTTTTCCTTTGACTCATGTCCCCCCTTCCTCCTTCACCTCCGAGAGCTTTGTCTTTGCTCTGCTTTCACAGGAGGCCACTACTGATATAATTTTTAATGACACCTTGTACAATGTTAATAACACCAGATCTAAATGCAACTAAAACCCCAAATTGTGTTGGTTTTAGTAAGATATCAACAGGCAGCCATTGAAGGCAATATTTCCACATCTTCCTGTTCCAGTCTTGTGATGCCAGAGGAAAATAATTTGTGGAAGAATCCCCCATTAATGATCTTTGTGCTTTCAGCTGATGCAAACCAGACACTTCCCAGGAATTGACTTGCACTGCACTCAGATAAAATATTAGTTCTTAACAGTCACCATTAACACAGGCATAGTGTTTCCCTGTTCTGGAGATCCACTTTCAGTGTTCAGACTTAATGGCTCAGTGATGGAACAGAGATTTCCAGGGACTGAGCTCACATATGTTTTCATCTGGTGCTAAGATACAGGCCCACCTTTCTTGTTCCATTTAATTTATAATAAGTATTCATTTTTAACAGGGCTTCAGTATGAATCATTTAGTAATAATCCATCCTCTTGGAAGCAAAGCTATAACAATCAATTGGATATTAATAATTGGTGCTAAAAGAGAGGTAAAAGCGTCTCTTTCTCTATAAAAATGAGAATCATTTGAAAAACCTTTCTGGATCAGTTCAGCATTTTCTTTCTCCTTGAAAAGCAAGGATAGAAAGGATAGAAAAAGAGTTTTGTTTTCATTAAAAAATTCGTTTTTCAGAGGTCAATAAGAAAAGCCCCATCCCTTTCCTTACACTGAGCATATGAAGAAAAGGATTCTTCCAGAAATTCACAAAACATCTGTCCTGAGTTGTCAAATGGCCTGGGGCCATCGTGGTGCCAGGCAGCTCTTCCTTTTAAGTTTATCCCCTGATTAGCTGAGTGAGTCTTGTGTGGGACCTTACTTAAAAGAAGGAACAAAGTGTGGATTAGAGAAGTTGAAAGAGCCAGACGTGCAAGGGTGTTTATTAATGTTCTCTATTATTAAGTTTATTCTTTCATATGGCATTCCTCCAAAATGTAAAAATGTACAAATACCTGACCAGGAGAATAATCAGAAGGATGAATAGCTATGAGGTGGATTATTGTGCTGCTAAAAGAAAAAAAAAGGTCTACGAGGAATTTAGAAAGAGATATTAAAATCATAAGGCATGAGAGTGGAGCCGAGCAGCCTGGACACAATGACAATTTCTGCTGCCATCACTCCAGCCATGCAAGCTCACCCAGAGCTGAGCACCTGCAGAGCACCAGGCTGCAGCTAGGACTGAGTAGCTGTATAAAATGCAGACCCCAGGCCCACAGGTTCACTCTCAAGCAGGTGCTTTGGGCCCTCACTTCCAGCACCTTTCACAGCTCCCTCCCTTGGTGTCCCAGGCTCTGAGATCAGGCTCTTTATCTGTGTCCTGCCACTGCTCCTTGTCCTGTGCACACAGCAGCAAAGCCCAGCACAAAGACGTGCTCTGCTGAAGTGAATTTCTACAAGAAGATCATCTGTGTGCAGAGCAGCATTTCCAATCCTGTCACCGTGGCAGACACCATCATTTCTGTTGGTGCACCCCACAGCAGGGGCTGGACCCTGCTCCTCCTTGTCAGCTGCTGGCAGGAACCTGTTCCCAGAAACCTTCTGGCCTCAGAGCCATCATGTCACACTTTGCTGCTCTAAGGACAGAGCTGAAAACACACCTGGTGGGCATTGCTGTAGGTGTCACTGGTTTTTAACAAGCACATCACAAAGCCTTTTAAAAGAAGTTTTACCCTGTTCTTTTTCCAGTGCAAGTCACCTAGATGTTTCTCTTGTCCCTATTGCTAAGCAGCCTTTAGCAGCTGTTGAGACCTCATGTGATATCTACAGATGGGTCATGGTGCAGCCACAAGAGCTGGAAGTTCAGATTTCCATCACAAGATTTTTACATATATTTCACACAAAGCTCTAGAGAGCTTCAAATGCAGTTTGGCACATTTGCTCTCATGGAATTCCTTGTCCTGCTGTCAACAAGCTGTGTACTATTACTTGGAAATCCACTTCAGATAGCCATTAATTATGTCTAGTTAGTGTCAAAATAGTTAATTTCTTTTCTTCTTTTTTTTTTTAGACTTAATAGCGTGCTATCTTCTGGCAACTTAATCTTTGCTTTAATGAACAGTACCAACACATTAAAATGATGTGAAAATTATTAACTTTACAGAAAAAAATATCATTAGTACAAGAAGCACATTAAATTCTCAAGGATACCTCAAGTGCATGGATTTTGATGTTGATTAGAAGACCTTCTGCAGAAATTGTTATTTTAGGGTGTTAGCTACCCTTTCTCCCAATTTGCACAAAATTACCACTCTCTGTCATAGATTGATATATATATTCTGTACAGATAGGATCTCAATGCATTTAAGGACATCTCAGAGGGTATAGCTAACTAGTTAAAATACAGTTACAGTTTTGGATGATTTTGGCTGGAGGTCCAGGAGAGAATTAACATAACAGACCTGTGTTTAAACAGATTTATGTGCAATAGTACCTGTATATGGACAAATGGACAGAGGCTTTTTTTGTTGCACTGTCACTGTTGTCTGGTTTTCCACTGAGACTTCCCCTGCCTGTGGCAGTGTCCTGAAAGCTCATGTGCTGTTCTAGATGTTGAACTGGTCTGGATTACTGCAAACCTTTCAGGGGCATCATACTACTCATTTGCTGCCATAAGGTTCACAAAATGAAGCAGATTTAGCTGCACTCTAGGATTATTTCAGGCTGCTGCTGTGACACAGAGCAGCTGTAGAGCTGGCATAGCTCAAAATAACATGAAGCATCCAGATCTGTGGTGGAATCCAAGCAGGGTAAGGCTGTAGGATTGAGTGGGTTTGCTTCACATCCCTCTCTGCATTTAAACAGGGCTTTGGAGAGAGGAGTTAGCAGATCTCTCATGTCCTGGACCACACTGCTTTCTGATCTAATCTACTTGTACTTGGGCTGAATTGTGCTGGGAAAGGTCTGACACACTGTTCCTCCTCTGCCTTGGTCCAGGAGGAGCAATGTCCCTTGGTATTTCGGTGTCTGGGAATCCTTCCCTTGGAATTTCGGCAGCCTCAGAAAGGCAGCTCTGTTCTCTTAGTTATCAGTCATTCTCATTTTCTTGATCAATTTTCCTGTGATTGGGTATCTAATTTTCTTCAATGTGAGAATTGTCCTGGACCCAGAGCCGTGGGAGAGAAGCCTGGGGAACCGGGGGCCTGGATTGTTTCTGGGGTTGACTGAAATGCCCCAGCTCCTGGTGGAGTAGTCAGGACCGTGGGGCTCACCTCCAGCAGTTTGCAGAACATTTGTGTCACACTGCAATCAGCCACTGGCATTGCTTTTCCTCCTCTGGCACTGTCCTGGGACAGTGACACGTTTATATTCTCCCACAGCTTCTTCTTTTTACCTTTACATTTTTTTCCTAGTTAACTTATGATTTCTTTAGCCTGCATTTCTCATGTGTCCTTTCTACTTTTTGAGGATGACTTTATCTCTTGTCTCTGGAGGAATCTGACCTACAATGTAATTCAATATATTGCTTCAAAGCACCCAGAGTGCTGTGACCCTGCGTCTCACGCCTTAATCTCCATTTCCAAAACTGTGTGAAATGAAGCCTGCATAGAGATGGATTTGTCACGGAGACTTGAATTCTATTTTGTGTTTTTACCTTTCTGCCAGTCCATGTTTTCACAGACTGAGTTATTCTTGTTTATTTTCAGACCTTCTTTATCTGGGGGAAAAAAAATAAAGAGGTCTGTTTTGAATTGCCTGTCTGCCATCTAGCATGAATTTTTAAAGCAATAGCACCAACAGATTGCCAGATGTACTTTTAACTCCTCTGCTTTGGAGATAAAATTTATATTAATCCCATCTTTTTCAGTAATCTCCTGAAGTATTTACCTGCCTGCAATCATCATATTTATTTATTTTTGGATTCTAAATTCTTTTATTTTTAATGTCTCTTCGATATGCTTTTCATTTCAGGTTGCTTGGATGACTCATTACTAGTCTCAGGTAGAGAATGCATTTTCTGTGCCAGCCAGTGAAAAACAACTTTAGATGGATTCTTTTCCATGGATGATTTTTATGATTATTATTTTTAATCTTAGATATGTCTCCTTTCATGATATGCTACTGGGTACTAGCAATAGATCTGACTGTTGTTTGCACTGAAACTCTTTTCTGACCATTTAAAGGAGCATTAAAGTGGGAGTAAATTATTTGTTGCTTTTTCCTGATCCTCTTAAACTGCCAACATAGTGAGAAAGGGATTTTGTATAAAAGACGGTTATATTCTAAAGGTGTCTAAAGAAGCAATAAAGAGTTCAGCCCCCAATGGATGAAGGTGAGAAATTTAGCAGTATATTCTTAAGCGAAGTTTTGTGTGCTAGAGACCTAATTTAGCAGGGAATTGTTTGAGTAATTCTCCTATTCTCCCAAGATTAATGTAGGAGAGTTCAGTTCCTACCCACTACAGAAAGATGATTCTTATCCCAGGCATTTTTCTGGTTTTCTCACAGAAATCATAGTAGGCATTATCACTTTCTGGCTTTTCATCAGAGGGAGGTCTTATGGTTCTGCAGTTGCAAGGATGCACCTGATGACTCCCTGAGTTGTGGGGATCTAAATATAATAATACAAAACTCAGATTTTGCAGGTTTTGCACGAGGGGAATCCCTTCTCTAGCTGTCCCCAGATGTCAGGGCTTGTCTGCCTTTAGCATTTCCTCACCTGAATGAGTCGTGTCCTTGCTCAGCTCCTGCTGTGGGAAGCCCCTGGTGCACCCGGGGTCTTGGGGAGGCTGAGATACCAAACTTTGGCTTCCTTCCCTTGGATCCAGACTCTGGTTTCTGCGTGGCAGATACTCAAATTAGGAGTGTGGTCCATGCCCAGTTTCAGAAGTGGTCTCAGCTCAAGCAGAGTGAAGTGATCATTGCCATAACCAGGAGCATTTCCACGGGTTCTCACAGTTTGAATCCCCTCTCCATCATAATTCAAATGCTATTAGAGAAATGACTGGGAAATGCCTATGAAAGTGCAATACTCTGTGGTTTAACACTGAGTTTCCTCAGCTGTGTGTGCACTCTGCTTGCCCCTGCTGAGCTGTGTGTGGCAGGTGCCCTGGAGGCTCAGGGACAGGGAGCATTCCCCACTCCACCTGAGCTGTGTTTGCAGCAGCTTTGCCCCTCCTTTCTCTCACTAAAGGATTGTGCCACTCCTGCACCAGGAACTGCAACCACAAAATTGCAGAGATTTACTCCGTGAAATCTTTATGATAAAGCAACAAGGTGTGTCAACAAGAGCTTAAAATGCCAAGGTAGCCAGGCCTACAATGAATTAAACTGGACTTCAAAAGTTTAAGATACAGATAAAAGGCTGAAAATAATAGGAGATATTAATTAAACTGATTGAACAACAGTCAAAACCAAATTAAATGCTTATAGAGTTGAATCAAACATGAAAATATGAGAAATTAAGCCTCAGGAAACTTTCCATCCATTTCTCTCTACTGGAACATACAAAATGCAGTTTCCTGGCTGTTGCTAATGTAACTGCATTTTAGGAATACACCTGGAGCCCACCAGATTAATGTGGGCTGCAAATAATTTTGAAACCAAAATGAAATGTTCTTCAAAATAAGGGAAGATTGCAAGTAAGTTTTAGAATTTTCTTTCCCTAAGGCCAGAGCTAGAGCATAGCTGAAATTATATTTGAAATGGGGTTTGGGTTTTTTTCTTTATAATGCATACCAATTACTCCTCCAGTAAGTAGCTCTGGTTTTTTCAGCCTGTTTTCAGAAGACATTACTTAGATTATAGAAAAAGGCACAATTCTATGTCCAGACATGCATTACCAAAGAAAAATTCCTTGCACCTGCCATCTGTATGGCTCAGAGTGCCAGATCTGCACATGGCTGTTGGAGATGTTCACCAGCAAAAAACTCCTATTCAAAAACATCTTCAGGTTTCCTCAGGATTTCCACCTTGGCTTTCATGAGCAACATTTCTCACCAAGGAACTCATAAATTATTTACCTTTTGCTGTGCTCAGAGACTGGGGCTTCTGAACTTTCCATCCTGTAGATTAAAAGCCCACCCTTTTTGTGCTACAAAGGCAGGAGAATTGCAATGGATGTGAATGGAAACAACTGGGGAAAGTTACAGAGAGAGTGCAGAGAATGGATCTCCACAATTTAACTTAACAAAGACAAACCTGATGTTAAAATGCAAATGATACAAAACCTTTATGGCTCCTTCTAAATCTACTCTCAAACCAGCTGCTACACTTTGAAGTGCTCATTGATGGAGTTGGGATTTTGGACTCCTAAAGAATCAACTTCCTTTTGTCTTCTAGTTAACACATGACAGGAACAAAAGCAGTATGGAAATAAGTAACAGTTTGCTTTCTGCTTTTAATTAAGTTTGGCAAAATAAGGTCAGAAGAGGAGTATTTGAAGTTGCCTTGGGGATTTTTCAGACTTTTTCAGTCAAACTAATGCTAAAAATGTAAAGAAAAATATGAGATATATTTGGTTCATCATTGTCATGACTATAATTGCTTTAGAATCAGCCTCGTACCCTGTAAAAGGAATGTGAAAAATTTCTGTTGACATGTTTGGCAAATGGATTGACCCAGTGTTTACTCAGTAAAATAATTTGATGTAATCGTGATCCACAGCTGGTTTTTAGCATTTGCAGAAGCCAAAAGTTGAAGAGAAAAAAAAAGAGCAAGTGAATGTTGGGCATGTTGGAAGTGTTGTTGGAAGCATTAAGGATATTAAATATTTATATCAAATAATTGTTTTTGCATTTTGCTCTCCAAATGAGTGTAACTGTTGTGCATTGGGTATGTGGTTTCTCTGTTCTTCTGAACCGCGCGAGTCCAGGCGCTCTCTGCACTGTTTGGCACAGACCCTCAGAGGCACTGAGCTCCTCATCCTGCCAGCTCCTGCAAAGAACAGCTCAGACATGGGAGAGTTCGTGCAGGAAGTTCATAAGGAAAAATCCAGTGAACCCTACTTGGGGAGGACTGAGCTTTAGCCAGCTGTTCCCATTCTTCTCCCACATCCTCTTTATCCTGTTCAGCATCTTAGCAGCAATCAAATTATCTCAGGCACTGAAGGTTTTTGCTCTAATTAGCAAGGCATCAGCCTCAGTGCAGATTGATTAGCAGTGTCCAAAATGACCATGCCCATTTCAGGTGAGCTGAAATGTGTCAAAAGCTGAGCATTAGTTTAAATGTGTCATAAATTCAGAATCACAATCAGTGATTATAGAATGCTTTGGAGGCCAAGAAGTTGAAAAGCACTTTTAAAAGGTAAAAGAAAACAATGTATGATCATTATATTGGTGATGAAACAATTACATATTCAATTCTTTATTATTTGATCCTTATGCATTTTACTAAGATTAATGTTATCAATTTATTTCCAGCAACACATGACCTTCCCCCCCTTGGAGACTTAGTCCCTGTGAAAGGGTGAGCAGCAGCAGGCAGTGAAGTGCAGCAGTCCCAGTGACACTCAGAGAGTTCAGTCTCCTGAGCTCGAGTGCCTGACAAAGGCAAGTGGAAAGCAAAGGCTTCCTCCCCGTGTGCCTCCTGGCACTGATTTGGGGATGGAAAAGGCTCAAGCAAAGAGTTTGCTTTGAGCTGCCCTGCCTTAAAACACAGCACCCCGTGTCTGTAAACCATTCCCACTGCAGGAGAGCATAGGCCTAATCACTTTGTACTTTATCAGTGACATTGTTTGGCCATTTTTTTAATTCACTGATTTGCAGAGGTACATTTTGACACCCCTGTTTTAAAGAAATGCCACGGATACAGATTGGCATCACAGATGAATTAGGTACCACTTGTGGTTAGTCTGGCCTATTGTCAGGTGTCATGGTGGGGACAGTCACTGGTTTCAAACCTTAGCAAAGAATTTTTTCTCCTCCTCTCCTTTAAATCTGCACTGCTATAATTATGAACAGTAGCTCATTTTTACCATCACCTACGGGCAGAAGCAGTAAGCTGCCATTTCTTTTCCTGTACAGCTGTCTGGTTCAGTAAATACATCTTTGGGGACTCATTTGCATCAGTTACCAAGAGATGATTTGCAGCAGTGAAGGGTGGTTTGTGCTTTATAATGGGCTTCCTCAGCCCTCCCTTCCTAAGTGATTATGAGCCCTTCTGCTGTTGAGGGAAGAGCAGAGGTTCAGTGCTGTGCAGGAGACTGAAGGTTAAGACTGAGTAGGCAGGAGGATCATCATCTGGCATTCCCCACAGCATCATGTACACACTAATGCCAGGCTTTCAGCCAAGGTCCAGCAAGGTTTCCATTTCTGAGGCCTAACAACTGTCTCAGGGAATTCTGGTAGCTCTGTTTCATACTCCAGGAGTTCACGAGAGAAATTAAAGTGCACTTTATTAATGTTTGTAGTCATTAAAAAAGTAGAACAAGAAAGCCAAAGAGGTCTGCATTTAGATTATTTCAGAGTATTTAATGTGTGGATGCAATATTTCACAAATGAGATCAATGAGAACCCAGGAAATGGGGTATTTTGGTTTTAGTAGAAAAAGGATGAAGAGATGCTAACCCCTTCACGAGCAGGGGAACTTTCTCCCTGGGACAAACGTGCTGGCAGACACGTCCCTGCAGGTGAGTGGAAGTGGGGCAGGGGGAGAGGCATGATGCCTCAAAGAGTTCAGAGGAACATTCTGGAGTACACTAGAAAATCAGGAGAGAATACACCCCATTGCTTTCAAACCCATGCTGTTCTTGTTTCTTTAGATGACCTGCCCAGCTGTGATTTCAGGTTTTCTGGGTTTACAGTAATGCACCCTCAGGTGTTTTACTGTAAGTCCAGATCATGAAGTGTTTCTCCTGCCTGGCCTACAAAGAAATGATGGCAGAATTTGCAGTAACAAACTCATGCCTGTGCTCCAAGCTGAAGGAGAGGTTTTAAAAACATCTGAGGAATATGCATGAAGATTTTTTGTTTAATCTTCAGTGCTGCTCTCTCTAAAATTGTTCAAAAGCATATTGATGTATTAAAGACATCCAGTTCTTTGGGCTCAGCTGCCTATAGGTGTTTTAGCCCATCATTCCAGCAGTCTTCCAGCTTTATCATACAGTGTTCACTATATTTTTATCTTCCTCATTACACTCTTTTGTTTCATAGATAATGATTAGATCCATCAAAGCCCATTTTAATTAATAGATCCAGCACTTTTATTCTTAGCATTTCAACATTTCTTTTTCCTCAGTCCATTTATCAAATATATCTGTCAAAAATACTTCTTGCCTACAACAAATATTATTTGAAGTCATACTCCAGATGTGAAAAGGACAATCTCTTTGCTCCCAGCTAGGACTGTTCTGTGGTTGATCAGAAATCAGGGGGTCATTGTGAGATAATAATTTTGGGCTAGATGATTGATGTCACTAATTGGAGCCGGTGCTTTGAGGTGAGGTAGACACACCAAAGGCTAAGTGGACATGAAAGCTGAATTCCCATCTTGCCCTTACAAATGAGCTGTCTCAGCTGGGCTTGGAGCACGTTGTTTAATCAGAGAGGAGCAGCCTCTGCTGAGACTCCCAGTGTTGTTCCTATTTGTCATTAAATGAGGGTCATCAGTCTCCGTGACTCTCCCTGCAACCTTTGTATTAAATTTGCTGTAAAGAAAACAAAAGCACCGACTGGGGAGGCCTGGAGATGTTTGTCCAGGCTACAGGTGCCTTTCTGATGGGAGAGTGAGTATGAAAACAAATCTCTGTAAAATAAAAGGCTTCCCTTTATCCTGAAAGGGGAGGGAGGAGTATTGATAATTGAAGGTGGGAGAACAAAACTGCCAAATCTGAAACATAAACACATTGTCTTTTTGTCCATCAGAAAATAGATTTTGGTTGCTCATTTTCCCCAGCAGATTTGTCTTGGGGGAAGTTCCTATTTTTGAGATAACAAACTTTTTTTACCTTGGCAAGCAGCTTACAGAAATACAATTTTGCTTCTTTAACAATACAATTCTGAGTGTTTACTGTCCCTCACTGTACTGGCTTGCAGAGTATTGGGTTTGTTGCCAAATTTACATCCAAGATTCTACTAAGGCCCTTCCTCCCTTCCACATCCAGCTCTGCATCTTCTCCATCCTGTGCATTTCCCTTGATCCTTTGTCTCTCCTCTGTCAAAGTCCTTTTCTTCTCTATTTCAAAACTCTTTGCTGACTTGTGATCACTTCCTCATTATTTACATTAAAAGGTGCACCTGGTTACATAGGTACCTACACATGCAAATAGTTATGTGTTTAAACTAAAAAATGCACAGATTTAGCTTATTAAAAAGTCAGGCACAAAATTAGAAGGTTTGATGCTTTGCATTTGGGTGTAATGCAGCTGGGAATAACATTCCTTCCCTGTTTGCAAATACATAGAAAAGTGTGTTTCTTGATACTGATCAAGGTAAATAACATACATTTTATTACACTGTAATTGCAGACAGAGAGGCAGAGGGGAACCCTTATAAGAAATACAATTATATTTGGAAGACAAATACTAAAGAAAACTAAAGAATATGGCTTAGATAGTGTGATAATATACTTTGTAGAAAGCTCTGAACAGATCAGACTGGAACTTACTGAATAACTCAGGATGTTGATTATAGATAGCCCTTGGCTATTTGTCTGAAATAAACTTGGAATTGGGCGTGGATTTGTTTGGTAATCATAGTAGTTCAAGAAATTTATCTAATCAAGCACACTTCAAGTCTTCATCTACCACCAGATTTTATTTCTTGCTTGGATCTTTCTGCCTTATGTGACTTGAATAAAAATTTTCATCAAGCTTCCAGATTTCTGTTCAAGAATGGATGTTCACCTGTGGGCAGTTCCCAGGCAGGAGAGGAGAGTTCACTGAAGCAGCAGAAGCAGCACAGAATCCTGTGCAATCTTTGAACAGAAGCTGCAGCAGATTCTGTGCCTCATTTCAATCCAATTCAAACCTCCACGAAGTTTAAGTGGGGATTAACTTGGCCACAAGTGCTGTGCTGGCCTTCTGCAAAGATCTGCAGTCTTGCCAGAATTTATACCTGGAATGGGCTTGTTCTAATAATTTAAATTAAGACAAGATAATGTTTTGTACTTGCAGATGGCACAGAGGAACAAAAGGGGCTGATCTTGTACCAAAGAAATTAAAATAAAATGTCAGATAAATTAGTTAACTGCATAGCCTGAGCCAATGTGAGATGCTTCAGTGCATCTCAGACCTTGAGTTATGAGGTAAATCAGACCCAGGGATCACAGCAGCCAGTTTGCCTGCAGCTCTTTGCTCTCAGCAGCAGGTAGGATATGGCACCATTTACATTTAATCAGTCTGGGTTTTGCTATGTGTATTCCCCAGTATTTGTAATTCTTTTGATTAGATTTAGAGCTAGAAATGTTCATTAAAATAGCAGGTAATTATGCACATTTTCTTATTTTCCTCTTGCTCTGCTATCCGAATTTAGCTACGACCCTGGATTTAGCCACAGCCCTGAAGGTGAATATATGCAGAATGTGGAGTGGCTGCCAAAGGTGCCCACACATTTCTCTCGTTTCCTAGCAGCTGAAAACACGAGATTTGTCCAGGGTCAGAGAGGAGCCTGTCCCTCTGTCCCTCCAGGCCACACAGCAGGGTTGCAGCCCCTGCTCTGAACTGCAGGCAGACATCGACATTGCACACTGATTTTGGAACACGTTTCCTTGGGTACTGAAACCATGCTGTGAGTGCACAGGGCAGCTCTGGAATAAAGGGGGGAGCAGGAAATGTCCAGAAGTCCATGGCCCTGCTGATGGCATCCTAAGGACCACCCCTGCAGGTAACTGAGGTGACCTCTCTTGGCAGCGTGGCCGTGTTGCCCCTCACAGCAGGGTACAGGCAGCAGGAGATCATTTCAAGGGGGTTCAATTCCTGCTTCACTCCCTCTTCCCCAGATGTATTTCTGTGAGCAGGCTCAATTTTGGTGGTGTTTGCAAACCTTCCTGTGTGACACCACACTGGTTCCTCGCTTTATTCTCACTGTGGAGTCATTTGGAAGCTTCATTTTATGTGGAAATGGACCTCGCTGCCTTGAACAAAACTGAAATATTTTTAATCCCCTTTTTAGCCCCTTGTGAGTTCTCAGTTTGTAATGAATGGTAAATTCCAGGCAGTTCTGACTGAGGTGTACTCCAGTTCCCGGGGTTTGTACACTGCCCCAGCAACAATAGTTTCACATGTATCATTCAGCTTTTCTTTCGTCCCTCCCATCTGATCTCTCTTCTGGGGGGATTGGTTTTATCCTGTTTCCAACCCCTCACTTTCACACGTCTAAAACATGGCTTTTTTCTGCTCCCAAAACCCAGCATCTGGTTATGCTCGTGCTGAGCAAAATGAAATAACAGAGGCAAGGGCTCACCAATTAGAGCTCTGAAGAAATCACAGTCAGTTGCCATTCCCAGGAACACGAAGAACTTCTGCAGGATGATGCTGTGATTTCCTTGTATTTGAAAGTGCTGCAAACTCTTTCAACAACTTCCATGGGTGTTTGCCTCAAACTGAATGACTCCAGTTTAATTTAAATGTAAATGAAAAGTACATAGTGTTTAAATGTTTAACAGGCACAGGGAGGATTTTGCACAGAGCAGAATTGTTCACGTGCTGCGTTCTGTCGTGGTTATTATTCACTTCTGCCATATCTAAAACCTTTAATCAGATCCAGATGATTTTCTCTCTCCCTCCCTCCCTCATCCATGTAGATGGCCTTTAGGAAGACTTCCCAAAAGCAATGCCAGCTTGGCTTCTGCAAGATGCTGCTGGTTTCCTAAATGCTGGCTGCAAACCAGCTTTCCTGATTGCAGAGCAGAACTAATGCCTTCTGATGCTTTCTTTGCAGTGAGCAGCAAAATCCGGGCAAATGGCAGGCGTTGGTCCCTGCAGCAATTCCGGGTCCTCTCCTCAGGGGCTCCTGGCCTCTTTCACTGCAGTGAACTGGAGGTTTGAAAAGCAGGACCACAGGGAGTCTCTTCAACTTGAAGCTTGCAGGGGTTTTAGAGAGACTGTTCTGAGGCTTGGAGCTCACAATAAGGAGCCTTGTCCACATCTTCAAAGGCTCCAGGATGTTCTGCTTTCTGCAGAGAAATTCCTAGGAGTGCACTATATTTGAAGAGTCTTTCCTACTGGTAATTTTGCTTTTATTCTAAGCATTCTATTATTTTCACTATGGATTTTGATCTACTTCATGTCTATATAGTCTCCAGACTATTCTTTTGTAATTAGAAAATGTATCTTTTTTAAAGGCACAAAAATAGGACCAGGCCAATGCTTGTGCTGCACACAGCTGTAGGACAGCAGTGCTCTTCTCCCTGTCCTGGGTCTGAGGGTATCCAGCTGTGTGAGCAATAACACCACACCTGTTTAGACCTCCTTCAGCAAGGGCAGTTATATGATTTTATTTCCTATGAAACAGCAACAACATTGGTATTGCAAAAAAGGTCTTCTCAGCTGTCTGACTTGTTGGAGGTTCTAGTTACAGGTTCTTGCTACAGGCTTTTTAATTCATCTGCCCCCCAAAATTCCATTTTTTATCACTTTCAGCCTTTGCCAGTCTGGACTTTTCCTTATTACTCAAAATAATGAGTGCAGAAATTGCATTTAATGCCATAAAATTAAAAATAGATATATTGAACTCTGCTGAACTTCACATTATTTTTAATTCTCTGACTTGCAGTGGATGGGTAGCCTGGGAACCTGTGTGTAGTACAGACAATTAATTCTTCACACTGTTCAAGAGCTATGGACTTAATCCTGTATGTGGCAAGTTTGTCAAATTAACAGATTCTTTGGCTTTGTTCTGGCTGCTGCTAGGGTTAAGCAAATAGAGGTGGAAAATCCACCCATCTCACTAGGGGGAGGTTGCAGCCACAGAAGTAGGTGACGATGGCTGTTACAGGGAAAGCTGCAAACCAGATTTTGTTGTGCACAGGATTTCTTGGTGGGACCCCCAGGTTTCTCTGTGTCAGTTCTGCTGAGTTCATGCACAGAGCAGCTGGGTTTGGCTGGCACTCACTCAAAACTCTGCTGAACACAGGATACAAGAGGCACTGTGCCCAATGGACCACAGAAGTTCCCTGTGCCCTCACACACCACGTGTTAGCAAAGAGTATTACTGAACTTACTCTGCAGAGCAACTATGTGATAAATAATTCCAATCCTTTCATTACTCACTGTAAAGAAGCTCCATAAATAATTACTGATTTACTGACAGCAATTTAGTTGGTCTAAGAACCCAAGATTAATAACACACACTCTGTTTATTCTCTGGAATAATAGCTTAGGTGCCATTTCTAAACATTATATATCTTTATCTTGGACTCTGATAACTGTCAGCTAATCCTGACCAGAGGAGCTATGAGAGTGCAGCTAAAATGGAGATCTCCTTCATCTCAATAAATCTCCTTTCCTTACTGCCCATTTTTTGCCATAGTCAGGTTTCTAGTGAGGCAATCTTAATTTATTAGTTTAATCTGGGAAATTAGTTGCTGTAGGTTTTGGTTATATAGATCAATGGACAATAAAACCCACTTAGACTTGGTGAGATTTCTTTTCCTTTTGCAGGGATGCAAAGAAAATACTGAAATAATTTAGACCATTATTGTTTCAGAGGCTAAAATTCAAATACTGAAGAAATATTGCACTGAAATCTCTGGTAAAGGGAAGCCTGTTGCTGTCAAGCAATAGCTGTCTGCAACTGTGTAAAGACATAACACATTAAAAGTTTAAATAAGTAATAACTGTTATTATATGTAATAAATGTTAGAAGTGCCCCCACATTATTATAAGTTGTGTTTTAAAGAAAGAAAAGGGAAGCATTTTTGAAAGCTTTTAGCTGACTTAGGAATCTAAGTCACATCATTACTGACATGGGACTGAAGCCACATAGCTCTATCTTCAAAAACATTTGTGGAAAGTACTTGGACTATAGCAGCTATTTGAACACTTTCCTAGGTCTCATTCACATTTGAGGAGTAAGGATGTTTTAATGTCTGTGCTTATGTGATTTAGACTTTAAGACCTGTTCAATGCCTTTTACTGCTTGTCCTTCCAGCTGCCCAGTCACTTATGAAAGTAGGATTTAGCTGTTCAAATCCTTTAGACCTTGTGCTTCTTAGTGCAATGGCGTGAGAAAAATTGAAGCTGGCTACTTAAACATACAGCTTGAGTACTCGGCAGCACGTTACAAAATACCTCCACAGGTTAGGTTGGAATTCAGGTTAAGCAAAAACCACAGTAGTGCTCATGGTGCTTATTGAACGGGGTCCAATTAGTGAACAGAGAAAGCAATCAAACGCCTTTTGTCCTTGTGCAAATGAAGAATGATTCTCTGCTCACATATTGTTCTGAAGTGGGAAATACCTGCAGGAAAAACCATCAGGCCGGAAAGGGAATGATGCTCTGCCTGTGGTGTGTGGCAGCTGCTGTGCTCCTGAGTGCCCAGTGCCACCGCCCGACCCTGCCGCCCCTTCGTGTCCCGCTTGAAGGCGGGAGCCCCCCGTGCCCTGCGTCAGCACGGCTCGGGTTTAGGCTCGGGCTTGGGCTCAGGGTTCGGGTCAGGGTTCAGGCTCAGGCTCAGGGCTCAGGCTCGGGCTCGGGGCTC
>VZRX01023469.1:0-20973 GCA_013398075.1 Notiomystis cincta | reverse complement strand
TTTTTTTTTTTTTTTTTTTGTTCTGAATTTTATGGTGTTTCAAAATAGATTTGGTAACTATTCATACCCTATAGAAAAGACAGAAACAAAAGCCCTTTATCTTCATTTCTGGCTGCTATGTTGACTTGTTTTAAAGTGTTGTCTTTCCCTTCTTTATTGAAAATTGGCTTTTTCTGGAAATACTGGTGTGGGTCAAGGTCTAATCCAAAGTTTACTGCTGTTAGTACCAAAACTTCTGCTGTCATCAGCAGTAATATTTGTATTTATAATAATAATGAATAGCATGTAAACACTGTAAATACTGCACACAAAACTGCTCAAGAGAACATTTTTCACAGATTAGGGCACAGTTTACTGTTCTGTCTTTAAATCTCCTGATGTCTTCAATTGCTGAAGAGAAGTGAATGAATTTTTGACTGAGTAAATCAGGATTTACTGCATTCACCATCCAGCAGATCCATCAAGACACTCCTGTCCTGCTTGTTCCTGTGGTGCTCAGCTCCTGGAGCAGGGAACCTTCATTCCTGCTTGGTGAGGCCCACGGAGAACCAAGAGGACACCAGGAAATCAGGTCTGTGCCAGCAGCTGGAGTCAGCCAAGTGCTTCCAGAGACTGGAGGTGCTGCTCTGGGCAAGGGGCTAATTAAAATCTGCTCTGCTGGTAGCAGGTGTCAGAGGAGCCCTGACCCTCAGGAAGGTCCTCTTTATTTCTCTTGAATGCCAATGAAATTATAAATAAGAAAATGCATTTTAAGTGCTGCTTCCAGTTTGGGTTTCCATGGAGACTGCTGACCTGCTGTAGGAGCAAGGCAGGCTTGGGCAGCAGCCCCTGTGTGGGAGTGGGCTGTATGGATGGAAATACAGCAAATTACAGCTGTGCATATCTGAGGCAAGGTTTATGCAGTGTTATGGATTTCAGGATCAATTGTTTCCTTCTTCAGATAAATCCTTTATTTGCTGCACCCTAAAAGTTATGAGATAGCAGAGAAACGAAGCTGGAAGTGGCAGGAAGATTGCAGCAAAGCCTGCCTCCAGCCAGGGGTGGAAAACAGAGCCTGGACAAGGCCTCCTCCCTGCAGAACTCTGCTGCCTTTGAGCAGTACAGAGGGAAATAATCTTCATTATGGGAATCTGTTCACCTTCCCTTGCCTGTGCCCTTTGCATGGTGCTGAGAGCAGACAACTGGGTTCACACTTGAGGGGCAAATAATAATAATAACTCTTCCTAATTGTCAGAAATTCAAACCAGCCACTTCCCTGTTTGTGCCCTTGATCTTCCACGTGGGAGGAAAACCTTCCATAGACACTGGCATCTTAGGAGCCCCAAAATGCCTCACAGGCCAAGTTCAGAGCATACAGGTGAATGAGGCAGCAGGAGTGGTGTTCAGCTGCAGCTGCCATTCCGAACACCAAGCCAGCCCAGAGGGCAGCAGGAGGTTCTCAGAACACGAGCCAGAAACAGAGGGGAGGAAAGGAGCAGGGTCAGAGCCCTCAGGAGGGCTGGGGTCGGTTTTAGCTGCTGCAGGAGTCAGCCAGAGACAGGCCCTGGGGTGGCCCCAGCTCCTCAACTTAATTGATGCTAAATCACAGCACTGCAGGATCTGCTCCACAGAGTGTCTGGAGAGGATGTGTTCAGAAAAACTCTCAGCCAAGGACAGATTTCTCTACTTGAGTGTTTACAAATAAGCCACTTACCCCTGGGCTTTATAGATAGCCACAAATTGCTGTTTTTCACAGCCCCCCAGCCAGGCAGAGCAGTGTCAAAGGAGAAAAGGAAAATGCAGATTGCAGAAGGAATATTTACAGTATCTGATGCCTGAGGAGTTAAATGAACTGAAGAGGTATTTATGGGAAAGAAAGGGAAGTAATCAGCTTAAAAGAATGGAGAAGGGAGCAAGACCTGTGAACACATTTGGTTGCCATGAAGGGAGCCCAGCTGCCTTTCACATCCCAGATAAACACAGTTTGACTGGCAATTACTTTCATTTTATAAAACCCACCATCTGTGGGGACAGAAAGCAGAAGGTAGAGAAGTGGAGGTAACATAACCTCTTCCCTATGCCAGTCCCAAAAATTAATGCTGCAAAAGCAGCAGTACCTGTAGACCATGTAGGAGGCAATTGCCTGTATTTGTGACATCTGTTCTAGTTTCACTTGAATAGATAATGCCAGATAGGTGAAACAGAGAACTTAGGGGAATGACTACACAAGTGACAAAAAATAAAATTGTCCTTCAAGGGCTGTGGGAGGCACCTAGTGGTAGTGATGTACGTCAGGAATGTTAATTGCCAAATAGATAACTGAAATTTGCAAGTTTGAAATGAGCTTATTTTTAAAGGTCGGGAACTAAAAATACAATTCAAACTGAAAATGTTAAAAAAGTATTAAAATTTGTTTGCAGCTAATGGTCAGGTTAGAAATTTAGGTTTCAACTTGCTAAAAAACCAGGATATTGTCTATTTATGCAGTGAAAACAAGGGCCCATAGCTCATTGGGAAGGTGCAATGTCTCACAAATTATAGTATACAGAAAGAAAGTAGAGTTTAGCTGTTTTGAGCTTCCCAGTGTGCATTTCTTGTGTCATTACTGAGGCTGTTATCTGAAAAAATAGCTCTATTAAATGAAAAGCTCTGATATGGAGGCAGAAGATTATGTCTCTCTCCTTGTTAAATTACTGTACTGATGCACAGCCAGAAGGGACCGTGTTTTTCTTGCAGTTAGATGTTCATAGGACCAAACATTTTCTTAATGAGGTGATGTTATTAAAAGTTGCTGTGCAAAATGTTTTGTTGTTGGTCGTTATGAGTTATGGTTAACGTGAGAGCCCCAGGGGAAGGACAGGGAGGTGTTTCAGGGAGGCTGCAGAGTTTCAGTGAGCTCTGCAGGGGGATCCCAGGGGAGCAGCCCTCTCCAGGTGAGGAGCAGCCCTCTCCAGGTGGGGAGCCTGAATGCAGGACTGAGGGTGCTGTCCTGGCCTCCAGCCTTCCTGCAGCTGCCTCGGGCCCGGCTCTGGTGCTGTGCCCGCTCCTGTGGGGACCTTGTGGCACCCCCTGAGCCCTGAGCAGAGCTGGGGCTGCTCGAGGAGCAGGAGCTGGGCTCGAGGCTCCTCGGCGTGCTGCCCACTCCTTTCATGGCTCCAGGCTGAGAACAGACTGAAAATAAATCTGACTTGAGAAGTTTGGTTTGAACTGCTGTGGAGTCAAAGAGAAAATATTCACAGAAGCGACTTTTTGAAGTCATGGTGCAACTATTACCCTTTCTGCCCACTGAAATGCTCCTAAGTGGCTCCTCTGATCCAAATAATCTCTGCTCTTAAGATGGCAGAGCGCAGCATGAGTTATTTTCCTTTGCAGCACAAATGTATCTTGCACTGGGTGTCTGAGGCAGACCATTCAGCAAGTGTAAAACAATAACAGAATTTGACAGAAATGCCTTCAGACAACCAGAAAGCATCTTCCTCACATTTTTTCATCTACATTGTAGAAGTGAATGTAGAAATCCAAATTTGTGATGCTCTGGGTGATCCTGCTCCCCTGCTGAAAAAAAAACAAAAGAAAACCCCACACTGCTGCACTGGGGTGCTTTTTGTGTGTGACAAATGCACTGACATGACCTTTCTGTGGTTGTTCATTTTCCTCAGTGGGTTTGGGGCAGAGAGGTTCCTGGAGAGAGCTGTGGAAAGCAGCAGCAGCAGCACTGAGCAGAGGAGCCAATGCAGGTAACTCCTGCTGGCTCTGCAGCTGGCCTGGAGGAGCAGCAGCTGTGCTCTCCTCTGCAAATCTCCTCTGAAGGGATGCAAATTCCACCTCCCAGAGGCAATCCCTGGATTCAGCTGGGAGGAGTTCACTCCTGAGGAGCACAGAAGCAGTGAAATACCAAATAATGGATAGCCTGGCTTTTAAGGACTAATTCTGGGACACTTTTTGCATGCTGTATGTTGGTTTGATAGGTAAACAGGCAGTATGCTGTATTGACTACACATCAGAGATTTTAATGCATAATATACAATCTAAATGCACCACAGATAATTTTTTTATTAGCTATGGTCTTTGCTGCTGCTGCAAAAAGCTGTCCATGCAAATATTCACAGCTGCTCAGCTGCAGAACCTAAAGGCCCCCACAGAGTCACCAAGACAGAGGGTGAAAGGCCCACAGGTTGGAGTGAGGACTGGGCTTTGCCTTTTCTCCTCTGTGAACACGTGCTCATGTATTCCCCTCTCATCCTTTTCTTTCCTATTGGAGGTGGCAAAATATGACAAATCAGTGATACACGACTGGCTACGTGAGAAGACATCACAGCACTGAAGAGTCACGTTCAGCTGAACTAAACTAAGTGCAGAATCTGAAAAGAAAATACCTGAAGGAAACATTCCACAATCAATATAATAGGAATTTTAAGTTGTCTAAAATCTATATAAGGCCCAAGTTCTCCAAGAAGCATTTAATATTTGTCGAATTTGGGATACTTTTAGAGGGTAAAAACTTGATTTTGTGTTATTCTGCATTTTCCTTCAGAATATTATGAGGATGAACTAAACCCATGGTTTTGCAATGGCAGAGTTGCTAACTGTGGTGCAGTTTTACTGGTTTTGGTCTTTTTTTTTTATTTTGTTTTGTGTTTGTCTTGAACTCTTTATGCTTTATTCTCTGTTTGTGAATAGATATCAGCAAATGCTTAGCATGGAGAATGCTTAAAGGAACACATACAATGCCCAATCAAGCCTGATTTTATTCAGTAAGAACAGAAAATAACAGGGGTGAGAGAAAATTTCAGTTGCCTTTGGTATAGGTAACTGAGACAGCCTAAAGCAGAGCACCCTGAGCAACTGAACCAAGCCAAAGGTGTCTGGTACAGATGCACTGGGCTGGGCTCAGGCAGCACCTGGTGAAGATGCTGATGGCAGTGGCACATTCAGTGCTGTAACCATCCTTGACAAGATGAAATATGGCCTCTGAATTCCAAGAACATATGGGACTATTGAGAAGGAAAATTGTGTGAACAAGGGCAATTATAGCAATAACTATCCATGACACACTACACAGAGTCAGCCAAGCATAACAGGGATATAATGAAAATATTTTTAAAGGCAAACATGATGTAAGCCAGTGCCAAAATGATCTAATTTATTATTCTGTCATGAATAATAAATGTTAATAACCTTTGTGTTTCACAAAATAGCAAGGAATCTTTCTTTTATGTATGCCTTGCTACATGATTTTAAAGCATATAAAGGGAAGAAGGTTTATTGAAAGAGGATGAAAAACCTTTCTCATCTAAACTCCAATATTTAATTTTTCAGCATATAATTGCTCTAGTTATTTTTCCACACCTCACCACATCCACATCCCCATGCAACACAGAGGGGGCAGCTGGCAGTCTGTCAGTCACCACAGAACCAGCCCCAGCCTTCAGAACGGGAGCTGCAGGACTGCACCTTGTGAGGGAGCTGAGCAGGCTGAGATGGGACATTCCTGGACTTGCATGGCCATTTTCAGACAAAAGTGCAGCAGCAATAAAGTTTTCATACCAGCAGTGTTAGTTAAAAACTCATCACCTCTGAGCTGCTGTGGACTGAAACCACCCCTGGAGCCAAATCTTCCAACTCTGAGCCCCCCAGGCCAGGCCTGGACTGGCTCTGCACTGGCAGTTCTGAAACCCAGGAGTTCCCTTTCTGCTCAGTACAGTCTTCTCTGGGTATAAACTTTAACACAGAATATTGCCTGCACATCACCTCAGCCCTCTGCCACAGCAGCAAAGCCCTGATGTATAATTGCAACAACAGCACTGACAGGGAACCTTCATTGTTATGCTGTTGTTTATAACCCATGTCAAAAGAATAATTTTAACAGAGTCCTTTTAGGAAATTAAGATTTCTTATTTATTTGAGGGGGAAAAAATCCAACAAAACTAAATTATTTTACTACTTACTGGCAAAGTCATTCTTGCTACATTACCTATTTTTAAGACTCACATTTCATTCAATTAAGATTTCATACTCTTGACAAAATGATGCCGTCCAGAAAAAAATATTGTAATAGCTGCTATATACAAGCCCATAAATAAACTGCAAGATTTTCAAGCTTCAAAAGACTGAGGACAGGAAGAGATTGTTTAAAGATTCATTTGAGCACTTCTTACTCAGTACATTTGCTGCATTCAGTACCAAGAGCAACACTTTGAATCAAAAAGAATGGATATCAATGGCAACAGAACACATTCGTGCCCTGTGGGGATTTTTGCCAGTTTATCAAAGGCAGAAGAAGCCCATCCCCAACTCAGTGTGATAAATTCAGTGCTCCAAACCTCACATGCCATGAGCAAATCAACTGCTCCATCCCCAGCCAGTCTCAGCAGCACGGGCTGCAGGGTGCCCAGGAGGGCTCAGGGCACACAGGAGAATCAGGGCTCCCTCAGCACACAATGCTTCTGGGTGCCTTTCAGAAGGGTAAAACCAAACACATTTTCATGATCATCTAATTTTTGGTGAACAATTTTAAAACAGAGCATACCTGGATGAAAAACTGGTTCAGCCTTTTGTACCACTGCCATTTTTTACTGCCAGTGGGATGTCACCTGTTTGGGTTTTTTCAAATGGACCTTGGGCAGTCACAAAATGACCAATACAGCACAGGAGGAAATGCAGGAAGTGCAGAGGGGAATACTTTTTAAAATTAAGATTAAAAAAAAGCTTTTATATGATGTCTGGTTCATTCACAGAACTTTTTGCTATAATACAGTGATTAGAAGAGAAATGATCAAGGAGAGTTTCAATCTATATTTGTGGTCACAGTGTAAAAAACCAGAAACAAACCAAAAAAACCAAACCCAAAAAAACTCATTTGCTCCAATATAAAAAATATGCTTAAATACATTGTCTGCACACAATACAAACTCTGAACACTGTTATCACAGTGCTCTTCTATTCCATCTCCTCTGTACATTCCAAGGGCTCTGTCTACTGTGTCTTTTGGGGAAAAAACACATTTTCAGGCCAAGAAAAGCCCATCTATTTGCACAGCTGTAAGACAGAGCAATGCAGAAAAGGCAAGGAGAAAACCATACACAAAAGCCAAAATAAAGACACAGCCATCCACATATTTAGCTTTTACTGACCCTCAGTTTGGAGTTAGTTGTCAAAGATTGGAGTTCTTTAGCATTAGGAAACAGGAGATTAAAACCTGTGTATTTCATGCCTGTTTATGTGTCCTGTGCAGATCTGCTCTGCTCCAGCTGCAGAAATCCAGCACTGACCTGGTGCAACTAAAATAATTTCTGTAGAATGCTTTGAGTTGTAAGCCTGACAAGCCTGGTTGGGCTCTGGGCTTCCAGTTTGGGGATCACACCAACAAGTCTTGACTAGGAAGGAGAAAAGGCAGGAAAGATTGGTACAAACTGAAACAGATCATTTGTTTTTAGTGCAGGAAGGAAACATGGACAAAACTTCTTTTGGATCCAACAGAAATTAAATGCATTGAGTTTTTCTAAACTTTCAATTCCATATCTTTAGGATTAAACACTTCACTAAATTCACTCATAATTGATGGTATTTCCAAGTCAATAGCCCATTCACTGGGACCAGGAATGGTCTGAGCTGCTGAAGACACAAACATTTAATTAAGGTTAAAAACCCCAACACAAAACATCTCAGCAAAACATGAGGTTGAAGACTGGCAAAATTTCTGCCTGTTGCAGTGCTTTGATAGCCCTGGGGATGAGGGCAGTGAATTCCCTCTGTGCAGAGCAGTGTTACAGGAAGAGCTGGGGGCCAGGAGTCGTGGCTGCAAAGGGCACCTCACCTTTGGGGTCTCTCTGGAGACCCTGGGTGCTGAATGTGCCCTGGAGCAAGGCTGGGATTTAAACCCTGCTCTACTCCAGCTGGGAAGGTTCATGTTTGGCACAGCCAAGGTGGCCCTGCCCCGTGCTCCAAAAACCACTCTGAGAACCTACACAGCACTGCTCAGAGGGAAAATTGCAGCCTTGTTTTCCTCCTTAAAGATACTTCATAGCAGTACTAAACAGAAGCTACTAAATGCTGAGCAGAGTTTAAAACCACAAAAGAGACTGCAGAGACCTGTTCAAAAGCTGTCTGCAGGAAACAATACATGGACTTATTTGTGGGCTGGCTGTCTTCACAGTGTTTCAGGGTGTTACATCTTTGTGGCAGGCATTCAGTGTCTCGAAATGACCAGCAAAGGAGAAAGGTAAGTCACAGTGCCAGGTGTGGATTTCTAAAGGCCACAGGGAGTTTCCAAAATGGACTGATGGAGAGCTGTTGGTTGCCTCCCAAAGCTGCAGGAAAGCAGTGCAATAATCTGCATGGCAATGTCAGCAGCCGCAGGTCAGCAGCAGAAGTGCTGTGGGCTGCTGCAGCACAACCACACCCATTTCTGAGGGGCAGCGTGGCAACAGGACATCTAAAATATCAACAGGCACATCCAGGAGGTTTCACACTACATGTGCTGTTCATGTGTTTATGAGCTTTGCTAATTCACACCCCCTTTGGGAGTGGAGCAGCTGGAACCTGCTTCTCCCTCAAACCCTGCCTTCCTTGTAGCACTTAGATTAAACACCATACTATGTATTTTGAATCAACTTCACTTTGATAGTCAGATTCTGCAAGGTAATAAATGTAAACAGAGAGAGCACAGCAAGTCTGGAATAGTCTCCTTATAACATCACAATTAGAAGCATTTCATTTTAGAGCATAAAAATCCATCTTTTCAGAGGTATGTTGCTTTCCCTCAGTTCTGGGAGCTGGAATGATTCAGAGAGCAATAAGCCCTTCTTGCATACCATGTGTTTTCATCATTGCTGACAAAACCATCCAGTGTATATTTGTGCTGGTCATTTTTACAGATATTGCTAATGGCCAAGTGCTAGAATGTGTTACCCTTTTGAAGGCAAGCAATGAGGGCTATTTACTCAACAAAACAATATGGCAATTCCCAATTCATTAGGCAGTGATTTAAAAACCCCAGTTTTCCACTGTTGTTAGCAGTGAGAAGAAGCTGGTGGACAGGGTGTCAGAGGTCCTGAAAGCATGGCTGGATTTTCTCTGAGGAGCTGGTGCTCCTGTCAGACTGCTGATAAATCAATGCGGTTCGCTGAATTGGTGCTTTTATCCCAGGTGTTCAGCTTCGTGGGAGTTGTGCCTGGCCTGTTCCCAGTCAGCTGGAAAATAAAATAGTATAGAAAATTGATTTATTTATTTTGCCAAGCCACTCTTGCCTGGATGAAATAAAAGCTTGAAAGCATCTATTTACATTAGAGTGTTGTCACAGGGTCCTGAGAGCATATGCCATAAAGGATTTTTAAACAGTTATTGCCAGGATCTAAGGTGGTTGGCAACGATCACTTAATAATACCTATCACTTCAGATGTCTGGTTCTTTATAAAAACAAATGTCTTTTGTCTCAAGACAATCTAAGGAGAGGTAGACAAGGATATTCCCATGTTGGCTTGAGAGTAAGAATGTCCTATCAAAGAGCCACCATCATCAGAGAACACATTGCCAAAAAGCTGCTGGAATGCAAAGTCCATTGCAATTGGTGGGAATAGCCTTATTGAACCATATCCAGGGTGCATAAACCTGGGTTTGCTTTCATTTGACAGTTTCCCAGAGAGCAGAGTTTTGTCCTTTGCTTTCAAATCAGATATTTGTAACTGCAAATACAGACATTTGCAGCTTCATGCCTGCTGATTCCACCTGTCCACACCTTGCATTAGGGTAGTAGTAAAAATACCCGCGTGCCTGCTCTGTTCTTTCCAGCAGAATTTAATGTGGAACACTTCCAAATACAGTAGGGGAAAGAAAAGCAGCAGTACTTACAATGTCTGAATTGAAGGGCTTCACATTGATGTTACGTGTTGAACTGCTGGTGAGGGACCAGACCTTGGTTTTGTGCTTAAAGGCAGCTCTAACCTGTGGCAAAAACAGTGAAACCAGTTGGAAAAGCTGTGTTTATTTTAACAGGTGCAGCCAGCAATCATTTCCCCTTTTCCCTCCTCCACAATAATGTCAATCAATCAATCCACCTCTACACTTTTCTTTGTCTTTATGGACTTAGTTTAAAGTTTAATATCAACTACTCATATTTTAAATACAAAGCCCTGTGTAATCTCATTTACAGCACATTTAATTGGCAACATTTTCACTTTGTCTGGGTAATCCTCTCCTCCTCCCTGATTCCCAAGGTGTCACTGTGTTACCAGTCATCTCATTTAAAAAAAAAACAGTAAAAGCAAAACCCCAAACCTGTGGTGCACATGAACACCCCCTCAGCATTTGCAGTGCTGGTTTGACTGATGTCAAAGTGCTACTATCCTGATTTCAGCAGCTCACCAGGACACACTCACACTTTCTGATTAAACACAGAGCCCCAGGCTGGAGCAGGAGCCCCATTCAGGCAGGGTCTCCCTGGGCTTCACACAACCCTGGCACATCCAAGGGCCACAGGACACAAAGCAGCTGCCAGCCTGCTGAAAACTGAGTCTCCCTATTCTTCACCAAGGTGAAAATCAGCTGCAGAAAGGAAAGGTGAGATTTGTCAGGGATTGTTGGCTGGAAGTGACTGACCAGTGTTAGGACAATTTTTCAGACCATTTTGGCCCATTCTCCTGTGCTTCTTCATAATACCTGTGCATTTCTGTCTGGGTGCATTGGGAATAAAGCCCTTTTGTACTCAGCCACTTCTATACCCAGTCTGCAGATGTTTCTTTACAATATCTGAGTTTTACTTCTCAGAAAGAAATTCTCAAGAAGAATTCCTGCTGTTTAACTAAAGGAGTATTTGAGATATGCACAGCCTATGATGGAGTCAGTAGGACCTGCTCTCCAAAAATGACAGCTCACATCAGCTATGTATAAACTGGTTTTTGAGGATATAAATTCTGAATAGTTTCTGAATTTAATTTCTCATGAGGTTCCTGAAAAAAATTACAGCAATTCAAATATTTGTATTTGATATAAAACATTTGAAACTTGAAGATTTCTAAGCCTGGGGGAGAACAGAATAAAGAAATATTTTTCCTCCCTACCTTTAACCTGCCTGCTTCATTTTAGTTGATTTCAATAAAGATCAAGAGTTTCATAGTTGGACCAGACTGTCCAAACTGATTTTGGCAGAGATCACATCAGTGAATGCTCTGAGACTGAATAGGCTGGCAAATATTAATAAATGATGACTTCTCTAGGGAAGAACTGGCGTGCTGCTGTTGCACAGGAGGCAGCAGCAGGTTCTGGGGCAGAGCTGCCCATCAACACCCACAAAAAGAGCTGTGGAGAGCCAGAGCTCCGAGCTCTGCACGGAGCCTTCCCCTGGCAGCTGGCTGGAAATGGCCCTCGCAGAAACCCTCCCTTTTCAGTGGTCCTTGCTGCTGAGCATTTTCTCTATCTGCCACGGGAGGACAGGATGCTGCAGGCCAAATTTCCATCAGCCTTGCCTTGGCTTTATCCCAGTTGCTCTAATGCAGCCTTAATGCAAAACGATGCCTCGATCCCCTGTGAAAACCTGAACTTCCCGCCAAGAAAAATACCTGGAATATCTTCCACTCAGTTTGGTTTCCCATTAAGTTCTGCATGAGCAACATCTCAAAGTATATTTCACTGAGAACAATATTTATTTTCCTGCCTGGACCTGCAGCTGTAACAGAGCCCCAGCAGGGACTGCCCGAGTGAGTCCTGCTCCCCCCTTTGAAGCATCTTCAGTGCCCTCCCTGCCCTGCTCAGCCCCTCCAGCTCTCGGGGCAGCTTCTCTCCCGACTCCTGAACGGCTCCTCTTGTCTTTGTTCTTTGTTTCAAACCTTTCTCATGCTAATTAAAACAAGTGTCAAGCGTGGGTCAAAATGCTGCAAGTCACAAAGCCAGAACAATCACATATTAATTAAAAGAAAAGGGAAATCAGTGCCATAGCAGGCAATGATAATGGGGAAAGTCTGGGTCTGCTTCACACTTTGTTCTCTGAATTTGTTAACAGCAAATTTGTTAACACCACTTGGCTACATACCTCTGAGTTCAGAAGACAGTGAAACAGGAACATGAAAAATCCCTGAAAAGAGAAAGAAAGGAGAAGGGTGAGGTCTGGCTGTGGAGAATCAAACACAAATATGTGTTTCTCTCAGTATTGTCCAGAGCAGGCACCAGGCAGCTGGAGACTATAAATATCTGAGTGCACCAAAGCAGTGTCCCGAGTGAACCTGGAGAAACCTGCAGCCTTGGTTACTGTGAGGCTTGTCTGGAACTAGTCCTGTAAAAAAAACCTCCTAAACTTTGCTGTACTAAAGGAAAAGCCTGGCTGAAAATATGCAGAAGTTCTTGTTTCATGACAATAAGAGAACTTTTGGGTTGTGGTTGCAAAGACCAAGGAGAGGGAAATGCTCTTTGGGAAACACCAGATCATTATTTTTCAGAGTAGAAAAGCAAGGTATGAGCACTTGGAAAATTTTCACAGCAGAATTTTGCT
Organism: Notiomystis cincta; assembly: GCA_013398075.1. Classification (NCBI taxonomy): domain Eukaryota; kingdom Metazoa; phylum Chordata; class Aves; order Passeriformes; family Notiomystidae; genus Notiomystis; species Notiomystis cincta. The sequence continues at coordinate 8,513 of VZRX01023469.1, read as the reverse complement.
ACCTTTGGACTTTTAGTCCAATGCAAAGTGCAAAGGTCTCATCCCTTTCCCTCACAAAATAATTTTATTTTTCTGTGGGGTAGTATTCAGCTCCAAGAACCCAGTTTCACTATTTTAGTGTCCTTAGTGCTGCCTGTTCCCAAGACAAGAAAGGATTTACAGGAAATTGTCTTTTCTTCCTCTTTGCAACCAGTGCTTGGGAAAGAACTGTAACACACCTATAGGTTTATGCCTCTACTGAAATGTCTGCTTAAAGCTAAGCAGATGTTTACATTCCTCCTTGGACAGAGCTATTTTTATGGATTGCTGTGCCAAGGAGATGAGGGTTGAGTTTCCTGCATGCAGGAGTCCTGCACAGCACAGGGAATAGCTCCACTTTTGATCTTTCCACTAAACTTCTGTTTGCTTTCCTTTAGTCTCTAATGAAGCCTCAAATTGGCACTGAAAAATCGGCCTGGTATCTCTACTGAAGGATCCTGCCTGTGGCACACGGTGCTGGAAGAATGAATTTCACTTCTGAAGCTCAGTGCTGTCTCATTTATTTAATTATTGCTACTGGAAACACGAGGAGTGAGTTACAACTTTCTGTTCAAAAAAGACAAGCAATTGCCAGCACTGTACAGTCAGCACAGACTTAAGAGACAGAGGAAGGGACACAGAAGAAAATGCAATAAGCATAAATATGTGAAAACAATACTAATGATCCATTTAATTGGCTCTCAGAAGCACTTCTGTAGCCATACATTTTCCCACCAGGTACTTACTTGTAGTGAATTGAAAACAGCAAATATATACTGGAATACTAAAGCATGGGCATTGACAGCCAAAATGCCAAAGATCCAGGAGCTCCCCAAGATTGGTAAGAGAACAGCGACGGCCTTAGCTGTCAGTCTGCAAGAGACAATGGGAACAGGGAGCTGTGGTGAGACCATCAAGGAGATCCCAGCCTCCACACCAGGAGTCTGCCAGCTCTGTTCTGGAGCCAGGCAGAGGGCAGGACTCTTCTGTACCAAAACATGCTTTTAGTGGGCAAGATTTTAATTATCTTTTCATTGGTGAAAATGGGGATAACAGAACACTGGTATCACACAGGATAGATACAGGTGGCAAGTCAGTGACTGAGGGAGCAGGGAAAGAGATCTGAGATGGTCATAGAAACACTGCAGTCTTATCTTCAGTTTACAGACAAGTATCACTTTGTTAGTGGGGAGCCAAGTGCAGTGGTCAAAAACCAGTGAGCACTGTCCAGCCAGGGCACAGCACTGGGCAACCCACGACACTCATGGTCTGTCCACTCTGGAACCACTGGAAAAGCACCAGTCCACAGGACAGAAGCTTCTCACCATGGAGGCACTGCCAGCTGCACAGCCCAGAGCAATTCTGCCCCAGGGAGGAGCAGATGCACCCCAGGCACTCAGTGACAGCTGTGCAAGGACCAACTCCCCTCCTGGCCAGCCCAGAGCGGCTCTGGGGGTACAAACAAGGCACGAAGAAGGGCCCAGTCCTGCTTGGAAGGTCTGCCAGGGAGGCAGATCTAATCCCATCTTCCCAGGGCGCTACAGACACGCCCTGAGCTCCTGCTGCAGCCGGTGGGACTCGAGCACAGGCTTCAAATTCAGTGTTTAAAACATCAGTGAACTCAGTCTGTGGGACAGTTACAGACAGAGAAGCCAAGAGGCAGCACAGGAACAGGGGCGCTGAGAAACCAAAGTCAGTCCCTGCTTGCTAAAGCCACATTTTTTTAGAAATCAGGTTTCTGTTGAGATGGAAACCTGTGCAAGAGAAAAAGCTGTTTCAGGGAGATTCATGCCCTACTTGTGCCTTGTGCCCCCTCGTACAGATTAAAGTACACATTGAGAGAAATGCACTGAAAGAGCTGCCTGAAAGGAGACTGCTTAATTACACTAACACAAAACAAGTGAGAATATTGTACAACACAACTCAACGAAGAAATCTTTTAATTAAACTCAGAGACAAGATGTCTTGTTCATTTCAGTGACCTGAGCACACACTTCATCATATCCTCAACTAAAAGTGTGTCATGAAGTTTATAGGGAAATCTGGGACAGGGAAGCATCTGGAATATTTTTCCTGTTTTGGTTTGGTTTTGTTCTGTATTGATTCATACATCTGTCTGCTCAATTCAATTTAATTCTGCAAGGAGTTTTTTCAGTCAGAAAATGGAGGAACTTCTTAAAGCTTGAGGTCTTATTTAAATTTTAAAAAGCATTTTAAAAGATACAATTTTAAAACCACTTACACAAGTTTATTTTTGTGAATCAAGGGTGCTTTGTGTTTCTTTTTTTCTCTGACAGGATTAAAATTCCTCTCCAAACTCTAAGATAAGATGTGGTGCACTGAGGAGCTGCCAGCAGAGCAGGTCTTGCCATGGACTTTGTGCAGAAAGAGCTGAGAGGTGCCATGAGCCCTTGGTGCCCTGAGGAGAACACAGCTGGGCAGACTCAGGACAGCTGGGCAGGCTCAGGACAGGGCTCAGGACAGCTGGACAGGGCTCAGGACAGGGCTCAGGACAGCTGGACAGGCTCAGGACAGCTGGACAGGGCTCAGGACAGGGCTCAGGACAGCTGGACAGGCTCAGGAGAGCTGGACAGAGCTCAGGACAGGGCTCAGGACAGCTGGACAGGGCTCAGGACAACTGGAGAGGGCTCAGGACAGGGCTCAGGACAGCTGGACAGGGCTCAGGACANGGCTCAGGACAGCTGGACAGGCTCAGGACAACTGGAGAGGGCTCAGGACAGGGCTCAGCACAGCTGGACAGGCTCAGGAGAGCTGGACAGGACTCAGGACAGGGCTCAGGACAGCTGGACAGGCTCAGGAGAGCTGGACAGCTGGACAGGCTCAGGACAGCTGGACAGGGCTCAGGACAGGGCTCAGGACAGCTGGACAGGGCTCAGGACAACTGGAGAGGGCTCAGGACAGGGCTCAGCACAGCTGGACAGGACTCAGGACAGGGCTCAGGACAGCTGGACAGGCTCAGGACAGCTGGACAGGCTCAGGGGTGCCCAGGACATGGAGCAGCACCTGGGTTCTGTGCTGGGTCGGAGCCCTCTGCAGCCAAAACCAGCAGGAGCAGCAGGCCCAGCACAGCCTCACTGGCGAAACCTCCTGCACCCCAAACCACGCCTTTCCTTCCTCCCTTGTTCTCACACTCTTGCCTTTTACAAAATTCTCAGTTTGGAATGTAATTGTCCCCAGCTGTTTTGTTGCCAGAAATGTTTTCAACGTTTCCCTTTGAGTCAGACCATAAAAGGCTTCATCTGTAATTTGCAGCTGGGGCAGAATAGTCAGGCAGCCAACTCCAATATCTTCAAAACCATTCTTACAGTTTGGATTTTCAGAAGCCTTTAACATTGCAAGTTACTCATATAATTTAAAAATCATGTTTTAATAAAGATGGCTCTTTATTGAGCCCAGAGTTCAGCACATGTGCAGCAGAATTCCACAGCTAAAATGAAAATACAATCCAGATGTGGGATTTTCCGTGCAAAAGTATTAATGTTTCATGCACACTCATTTAGAAAAGCAGACATGTGAAGGTGAAATTCATTTAAGACTACCTGAGGGTCAGCTCTGCCTATGATTCACTTAAATCTCATTAAGACTTCTTTGAATTTTATCCTAGTTATTGCATAGCTTTCTATGCTTACATGCTTGGAATTTCATCCTGTGTAGGAAATTATTAATTCAAGGTGTTTATGAGCTTTATCTACCAATCAAAGGACCCATCTCTATGGTTCCTGGTGCTCTTTTATCTTCTTCCACTTATCCCTCCCCTTCCTAGGCTTATTTCAATCTTTGAACTTTCAAAAAGAAAAATACTAACTGTAAAATGCTGCATTAGAGTGCCATTAAGGTAGCAAGGTTAAAAAAATCCTAGAATACAAAAGTTAATGTTCCACTAGATGCATTAATTCTGACACACTGCACATACTTTAGTGGTTTTTTTATTCCCATTTTTCTTTGCTACATGAATATTTTAGTAGATTAGTTCTAGTACACTAAGACATAGAGCACAATCAAATAGATGTTGGTTTTGGAGAAGGAATCCTTCCCCATGCATGACTTAAGCTGTGCAACCTAAAACCAGTAGTCACTAGCATCAATGGAGCTTTATATTGTCAATAAAATTGGTGACATGAAGCAATAATTTGGGGCAGGGCTGGGCTTACTTTGCAGATCCTGTGGTTCAGCCCCACCAGGACTTCCTGAACCTTCCTAGAAGCTTTTTTCTTGTGCCCAAATGTGTCAGAAAATGGAATGGCCACCTAAATTTCTCCTGAGTGCCCCTGCTCTGGCCTTTGCAATTAACAGCCTGTTTCTCACACACATTTTCCAAAGCTCAGGTATTGTCACTTTTCTGCAGTCCAATAGCACCAACTTTGGTGAGATTTTGTCTGCCTGCATCTAAACACAGGCCAGGATCAGTCCTGGAACTAATTCATTTGGAACAAAGGGAATCCAGCACAAAAGATTTCTTTTCTCCTTTCTATTGTTCCATTTTGCCAAGGGTTTTTTTTTTTTTTTAGGTATATTCCTGTCATTACTTAGACAACTTCTGGAAATCACAAAAATACTTTGAGTCTGATTTAATTTTTATACCTCGAGTATATGGAAAAGCCCTTGGGATGTTACACAGCCCATCTGCCAGTTCAGCCTCTGGTTTGGGGCTGTTCACACTCTGCCCCAGCACCAGAAACCTCTCTGGCTGGGCTGCAGAGACTGCTGGAGCTCTGCTCACCAAGAGCCCTCTGGCAGGGCTCGTTCAGGTTCCTGGGGTGGCTGGTAAAGCCCAGGGTCAGTGCTCTGCCCTCAGAGCTCTGCAGGTGAGGCAGGTCCTGGCAGGTCCTGTGCTGTCCCACCCACCTGAGCACTCGTGGCTGAGCCCCTCTCAGAGAGCCAGGTCGAGCTCCTTTGAAAACCCTCAATGAATTTTTCAGAAACGCCTCTGGCAGGAACACCATTAACTTTCTCCATTAATTGCTGAGCTGTGCATTTAACATCCACTCACCCTTCCAATCTCCACTTGAAAAAAAAAAATTCTTCCCTTTTCCTGTTCTTAGGGTTGAATTCTAATTCCTGAGAAGTAAAACCTGCTCACCAGAGATCTTTTCCCATCAAAATTTCTTCAACTGGCTTTTTTTCAGTTGCTTTTGTTTTGGCACTCACTTCAGTGCAGGATTTTTCTCTCTTCTGTGTATCTTGCTGGGAGACAGGCTGTTAGCCAGCATTTTAATCCAGCTGAAATCAATCAGCAGGGGAAGGGGGGTTTTCAGAGATGGAAAATTATCATAGCTGTACTGAAGCCCCGGTGTGCAAGAAGAACAGGCTTCAGCACCTCTGAGAGGGATTTTCATTACCAGCACCATCCAAAATCATTGCACAGTTACTGGAGTTACCAGGGTCAGTTTTCCAGGAGCACAGCTGGGCCTTCCAGCTTTCTTGTGTTTGCAATTGGTGTGGAAGAGCTCCAGTGAGCTGTGATTGCCCCTTTCCCTCGGTCAATCTCTGCCTGTTCTGCTCTGGCCCTGAGCACACTCTTGATGTCTCACACCAATGCAGAACGACCACACTGACACTTTACCAGAAAGAAATTTCACTGCTTGCAGAAAGAAAACTTTATTACTTCTGTGAAGGAGACCCCTAATCCACAAATCAATTTTATTGGTTCTATATGGAGCACTAATCCTTTTAAGACTTCTGACATCCACTTCTCTGTCATGATGCCTGCTGAAGTAAGAACTAAATTCAGACCCTAAGCCAAGATTATATAATCAGTGGAGAAAATACTGTCTAAAAAAAAGCCAAAATCCTTTACCACAATCCAGAGCTTGACAGATAGGTCTTTTAACTGAAGTTTCTCTCTTGTTTCTTGAGCTCCTCTCTAGTTGTTTCCAGCAATACCCTTTGTGTTTTATATAAAATAAATAAATCCCCAAACTTCTGACTAACGTCTCAGACTCAGGGCTGAAAAAAATTCACTTCACTTCAGTTTCCCCTTTGCTACAGGTAAAGTTTGCTCACCCCTCAGGTGAGGTTGGAGAGGTGCTGGAAAGCTCGTGGAGCAGCTCTGAGCGTGAGTGGAAGGTTTTTCTCACAGGTCTCCCCCAGCTGGCTGAGCTCAGGCTGCCACCCTGCCAACCCCGAGGAGCAGCAGCTCAGCACAGCACCCAGGGGCTCTCCCTGCTGCTCACTCCTTACTCCACGGAGCAGAACCAACGCCGAGAGCTGTGCGTGCTCAGCTGCCACCGACTTCAACAGGACAAACGGGACAATAATGGTGACAGCTCATATTTTTCATGGACCTAGGCAGGAAAGAGCAGAAAATCAACACAGGACAACCTCCAGGGCTGATGAAAGCCACTGAGTCCATTTGGGCAATGAGCTCCCTCGCACAAACGTGATTTGGTTAGAGAAATGCGCGGGGGTGTTTGAGGAGTGCCCCGGCTCAGGGTCAAATCCCTCAGCCCCCTCCGAGCTCAGCACCAATTTACTGCCCACACTGCACGAGGTGACACCAGAGCAGGCTGGGGGTGCTTCACCAAGTGAAATTGAGCTCTGGACTCTGCTCCATGTCCTGATCCAATGGGTGGAACTTTCACCCCGAAAGGACAAACTGGATTTTACTTCAGCTCCCGACTCGAGCAGCAGCCCGTGAATTCCTGCAAATACACGTGCACCTCCCTCTCCTGCACTTGGTCCTGGCTGCACAGACAATCAGGCTGATGGCACAAGGAATCTACTTTAATCAGCACACACACAGTTGCTTACCTAATCTTGGGTGATTTCTAGGCAGAACTGTAGCAAATTAAAGGGAAAAAAAGACAAAACTAATAACTGCAGAGGCCATTTCCCATTTCCCAAATGTTATTTGCACTTTTAAAATAATGGTGTGGATCTGAATAAGACCCATTTACAGTCACTTCAGATAATTGCTTTCTTGTGGGTGTCATTTATAACACAGGAAGAGGCTGCTAAATGAAAGCAATGTAGCTACAAAAAAAAAACCATCTAGGCTGCAACAGCAACTAAATTCAGATTGATTTTTATCACATGAGTAGGAAGGGAGGTGGAATTGCTCCTTTTCTGTCACCCTCGTGTTTAACAGTCTGCCCTCTCACCACAGACCCTCACCAGCAGGCAGATGTGGCCAAAACAGCCTCAGCTCCCACAGGCCTCCCCAAAAATCTGAAACTGCCTTTAGAGGACACAGCACTTGCCCAGAACACAGGAGGGCTGGGCTCAAATCACTCTTCTGCCTAAGGGATTGCAGTTTCCATTTTTGCAGAAAAGCATTTTGACTCCCTGCTTGATGCTCACTCTTGCCTGTTGAACCTGTTCCACTCCTATTAAATAATTAAGTATTCTCTGGCTCAGAGAGAGAAGGTGAGCACCACAGATTAGTCACAAGGCACTCCCAGAGAGAGGAGAGTCCTACCTAATCCTTGCTTTATTAATATTTCTGCATTTATATTAAATATTCAGTAGAACAGGGACTGAAACTCAAGTCTCACTTCAAATCCCCATCAAGCCTGACAAAATTAAGGCCACAACCAGAAACGCAGCTACCTTAGGAATTTTAATACTGAGAAGGCAATTCCAGGGGCTGCAGCTCTGACTTCTGACTTAAGCACCTAACCAGGGATTTAGGAATCCTTGTCTTGCTAAGGCTTTCCACAGATCAAGTCCCTTGTCATCTCCATTGCTTCTAGATTCTAAAAATACAAAATAAAAAAAAACTTCCCAAAAATTAAGTACTGGACCAAAACATGTCCTTCTCCTAGTCTTTAGTGCAAGTTATTAAAAACAAATATGAAGAATTAAAACATAATGCACTTGCAAGCTGAATTTTAGGAGTTTGTGATTTCCACAGGAAACTTGCAGTGGGATTTTTCCTTTCTTTTTCTACAATTCCCTTCTCCAACATTTTTTGGTACTAATTCTCTCACTGCACTGCTGCTGAGACAGCATTCTCTGTTTGCCCTCCCCAAGCCCGAGGTAAGAGCTAATTTTCCACTGAACTCTGCCATTAAGTGATCAAAGGAAATGAGAGCTTGTTCTCAGAGCAGCAGAGTGTTCCACAGGCAGTGGGGAGTGCTGATCAGTGGGTTTGGGTAGGAGAGCTGGTACCTGCAGCACAGGCACTCAGCCTGTCCTCCTGGCCCAGGGACACCAGGAGCTCCCTGCTCTCACTGACATCACCATGACTGAGCCTGCCTGGGGGCTGCTGCTCCTGGATGGCTTTGCTGCATATTTGTGTTTTAATTCCCCAGCCCTGGGTGTCTCTGGGTGTCTCTGGGTGCTCTGCTGCTCCAGAGCATCTCCCGAGCCTCGGGAGGGGAGGAGCCCCCGGGACACAACAACACAGCTGTGTTCTCTTCTCCAGAGCAACAGCTGAAGGAGCAGGCAGGACAGACATCCCCGGCAGAGAGAAACAGCAGGTCTGCTGAGAGCATCACAGGGGAGCAGTGGCACAGCCCTTCGGGAGAAATCAC
>VZRX01023468.1:0-36912 GCA_013398075.1 Notiomystis cincta | reverse complement strand
CGCGCGCGCTGGCGCCGCGCACGTGCGGGAGGCGGGGCGGCACATCCGGGCACTCGCGCCCGCAGAGAGCGGGGTTGAGGGGAGCCGGTCCCGGCTGCCCCCGGAACGGGGTCGCTGAACCGCTGGGGTTGGAAAAGAGCTCTGAGATCATCGAGTCCACCCTATGACCGAACACCACCACCGCGTCAACCAGACCAAGGCACTAAGAGCCACGTCCAGCCTGTCCTTAAACACCTCCAGGGACGGTGACTCCACCACCTCCCTGGGCAGCCCTTTCCAATGTCTAATCACCCTTTCTGGAAAGAAATTCCTCCTGCGTCCAACCTGAGCCTCCACTGGCGCAGTTTAAGACTCTGTACTCGCTGGTTGCCTGGCAGAAGAGTTCGACCTCTACCACTACAACGTCCTTTCAGGTACTTGTAGAGCAGTAAGGTCTCCACCCACCATACTTTTCTCCAGTTTGAGCCCCCTCATATGCTCCTCGTAGGAGCTTTATACCCTTCCCCAGCTTCGTTGCCTTTCTCTGGACACACCCCAGCCCCTCAATGTCCTTCCTGAACTGAGGGGTCCAGAACTGGACGCAGTACTCGAGGTGTGCCCCCACCAGTTCCCGGTCCTGCTGGCCACACTCTTCCTGCCGCAGGTATTGCTGAAAATTCTCTGGCACCACTGCCCAGGCCCGGGCAAATCGCCCCGTCCCTCACAGCGGTGCCTGGGCCGCGGCGGCCCCGCCGCTCCCTGTGGGGAGCAGTGGCGGGAGGGCCGGACCGAGCCGTGCCCGGGCTGAGGTGGGCGAGCAGCGCTCGGTCCCTCAGTGCTCTCCTCGGGGTGCTGCAGTCACACGGATTTGGAATTCGAAGCAAATGGCTTCAAATGTTGGCTGTGCAAACACTCACAAACAAGATGGGACTCATACCTCGTGTATTTCACCTTCAGGCTTAGCTGTCAGTGTCTGAGGTGACTGAACTTGATTCAACATCAAACCAATCACGAGGAAAAAAAATTCTTCAAAGAAGTTTTGAAAACATGATGATTTACACTTGAGAATGTGCAATAGAGAACACATTCTGTGAGCAGAATATGATCATGCATGCAGGCGGTAATTTATTGCCCATATTGTGCAACAATGTGCTCACAGCGAATATCTAACAAATTGACTTTTACTAATACCGAGCCAGTCCTGTTCTGTAAGCACATACTGCATCAGGCCCAGTATTATGCAACCCTGCTTTTGGGTTGTATTTTTTTTTAGCTCACAGATTAAGGACTAAGCTGTCACTTGGTGCAATCGTCTAATACAGCTTTTTTATTATTTGCAATTTGCTGATGTCCAGGAGCTTGCTGAGAGACTGCATCAAGCTTACGCTACATGCTGACCAAGCAAAACCTGGTTCCCTGCTCCAAAAGAGTTTTGCAGTGCACTTGTTCAGCAGTGATACTACAGGCACAAAAAAAGAGTCAGTTTTTAATTCCTTATGATTTTAAGACAACATTCCAATATACTTCACTAAAAATGAATGCTTTGACATTTAAAGAATTACTTGTTCAAATTGTTTTAGACGAATTGAAAGGTTATTTTTCTGTTGAGCTTTCTAAAATAGGGTAAATTTCTCTTATATTCCTCTAGATTGCAGTTAGCTAATCAGATTTTATCCAATTCCAGAGGCAAACAAAAAACAACAATGTACAAGACCATTGTGCAAGAGGTGTAAATCTCTTTAATGTTATGATACAGCCTAGATTGTTCTAATTATTCCAATGGATGCATTAATGCACATTGCCCATTCAGTGATTAGGAGGGCATAGACATGGTTCATATTGCAGAACACATGGAGTACTCCTTCCTAAAGAATACTATAGAACTTGGAAAGCCTGGGCAAAAAGATGTCTGAGACAAAGGTGTGTTAAAGGTTTTGACATTAAACACAGATGGTGCTCATTTCTTGAAGGCATTTGTGCTTTATGAAACCACATGGTGATAGGAGTCAATGAAAAAGACACATTTAAAGCAGCAAATGACTACTTACAAACACCTTTTTCCATAAAATCACTTTGTGGAAATTGTCCAGCTCCACACAATTGTTCTTGACTTTTGAGCACCACCTTTCCTGTCTTGAGCATGGGCATGTACAACACTTCCTTCTTCTTACAGAATAGTTCAACAAGAGCCCTTGGCACATGCCCCCAAGAATAACAGTGGATTCTATATTCCCTTTTTAATAACAGAATAAGGGTAAGAAGCAGTGGTGCAATGGTTGAAGCTGCCAGAGCAATGCAATGCTCTGCAATGAAAGGATGGGCCCAACTTTCTGCTGAACATGAAAAGCAGATAAATGACACAATATCAGCATTTTAATATTCCAATTAATGCACAAATAAAAATATTCGTTGTGATTTGTAGTGAATATGCATCTAATCATGCAATTGTAAGCTGTATATTTTAGGGAAGGATTGTTTGTTTAGTGAAGTAATGCAAACATCTTTCAGGAATTATTCAAAAATTACCTATGCTTTTCAGTTCTAGTACAGGCCTTACATAAAGAATTAGATTATTCTAGAGATGTAAACACTGTGTTCAGATTTGTTAATAAAGGCAATTCATTATTTAAAGCACACAGTAATATATTCCATAGTAGTGTCAACTACATATTCAATGAGGATATTTAATTTCTAGATAAAATTCATTGAGTAAAGATCACAATTTTGCCACCTAACTTGCAGGATTACAGAATAGTAGTGCAGTTGGATTACAGTTGAGCAAGCTACTTTGAAATTAGGGCAAGAACTACTACTGCTTCTCCTAGAGTCATATCATTTGTAATTATTATGTTCCAATATATTCCTTAAAGGCCTGAGATCAAAAGATTGACGAAACATGTTATGCGAAGAAGAAATAACAACTTTCTCCACAGAGCTTTCTCCAAAGAGCTTTAAGTGAGGGGGAAGTGGCTGAGTTGTTGATACAACTGTTGATACAGTGTTATTTGGATTTGTACACGCTTTTTACACTCTAGTTACAAAATGGCAGCGTAGTTAACAAGGGCTGATTCTCTCGCAGGGGAACAACTCCTTGAGTTCAGTGGAAAACAAAGGACTGGAATGCCTTTGTGAAGTATCCTGTCCTGGCTACTCTTTAGGGGAACATGCTGGACTAGATGGACTTTTATTGTAAACCACAGAACCAGTTCTTTTTTGACAAGGAAATTGAAAGAGGAAAAGACACTATTTATCAGCATAATAGCTAAGAACAAAAGCAAAAAACTATGCAAACTGGTTAAATTAGTAGGTTAAATAAGTAATATAAATCATTATGAAGTTGAAACAGACATTAGGCTGACCTTATCTCTGCTATAATGTTTTTGTATTCTCTGGAGAAACTTGCAGTGATCTGAACCCAGTGGGTTCAGTATAGAAGAGGCTCCATGTCTGGGAGCAGTGATCCTGCAGTTTTGGTCTCCATTGCCAACTGAAGTCATGCTGACCTTACTGAGTGGAGCTCACTGGAGGTCATCAGTGGCTTCCCATAAAATAAAGCAGTATTGCACTTCAGGCTATATCTGAGAAAGTAATATAACTGATCACCATTGGTTGTTATTATATTAGGTTTTAACACTGCCAAACAGCAGTTATTCGTATTAATTGTAAATTCAGACTTGCACTGAAGTTTTAATAGTCTGCCACAAGAAATTGATATTTATTAATGGCATTTAAGTTCTATTTTTTCATTGTTGTTTGGTCTTTCCATTAGTTCTTTGCCCTAATCCTCCTAATAACTATTTTTTGGTTGTTATTTTCTCCTGTGGGGTACCTGTATCCCCTCTATCAGCCCATTTTGCCTGCATTAGACCTTTCTTCCTGTTTTTCCTCTCGTGTAGATTCAGCCTCACCTTTGAATGTGCATTCCCTCTCTGCAGCCTCCTCCTGCCTCTTTTCTCCTCATTTGCCTGCTCCTTTAAGCAACAGGACACATGCCAGAGACTGCTGTTCTTTCATGTCTCAGCCATAGTCCTGCAGTTTTGCAGAAATTGGAAGCTTGCAGGGAGGAGATTGAGTTGGCAACAGGAGTCTGCCTGCCTACCCCTAGGCTGCAGGTTTTGTTACCTGCTCCCTGTCCTTTGCTTAGCAGCTGGTGGAGACAAAAAGAGGTGAACAAAGATAAAAACCTCCCACTCTGTTTCTCTTTTCTCTAGATATACCAAAAAGCAGGAGGAAAGCACTGTCAACTGGAGCTAAAGCAACAAATTTGGCTTTGGACATATCCTTGTGTAGGTGTAAAGTATAGACCCCCAGCTACTCCTGGGCAGTAGGTGAATATAAATGCCCAGGTTATTAAAGCTAATATGTTAATATTTTAATTTATGTGAAACAAAAATCTTCAATAATAAGCAGTACTTGTTGCCAAAACAGTGATGGCCTAATCAGTGGCAGAACAGTGCAGCTGCTCCAAGTTTGGGGTGTGTAACCAGGGGTGGGGCCGGGCAGAATTGTTTTGTCAGCTTTGGTGAGTGCTGAGGCATCTGGAAGGATATGAAAAGTCATAGACCAAGGTGCATGGATTTGGGCCAGTAGCTGTGTGAGGAGCATTTGTTGGCTGTGGGGCTCTAAAGGCTCTTACAGTTAGCCAAGGAGACTTGGGAAAGTTTTGGGATATCCCTGTGGGAAATTTTTATTTATTACTTTTGCTAGAGAGCTGAGGGTACATGCATTGGTTTGGCAGAAGATTCCAGAATCTCCAATCAGTCTCTTGCTAATGGTTAAGAAACCTTAAGAAACAAAAACCCAACCCAAACCAACCAACCAATCAAACAAAGCCTGAATGATGGTAACTTAAATAAGACTTATTAGTCTTATTTACTGCTGTCCTGTAGAGAGACCAGCAAGAAAAGGTACAGTTTATCACCTTGGTGCTGGTTTAGCAAGAACCTTTTGTGTTTTCTGTAGAAATGTAGGAAAAGACCTGCTGTAATATTAAGTATGTCTTTTCTCTCATTGGAAGGAATCTTCTGCTTCAGGCCACACAGGATCACCCATGTTATTCAGCTTTATGATTTGTTCATTTAATGAATATTGAAAATTGAGCCGACGGTCATTTTTCTCTTTAAAATGATTGCTCATTTTGTTTAACTGAGCTCTCAGTGCAAAAAGGTTAAACTACAGACACATGGGATCTAAGTGTGAGGAACTAATTCCCCACAGTTGCTGAAAGATCCTGAACTCTTTGTCACTTGCTTCTCTTGGTCTTCAAGATCGAGTATTTCTGAAATTTCTGGTGTGAATCGAAGCATTTGTGGAGAGGGTGTTTGCAGTGGGCATGTTTGGTATTAGTTTTGGAACACTGGCAGCCAGCCCTTTACTTCTAATTAAATGAGAGAGAGAATTTCTAACAGAGGTCCTTGATTTAATTTTAATTTTTGTCAGAGTGCCCAGAGCATTGAATGGGTCTCTGATCATTGGAACAACATCCTTAGCACAGATCGAAAGAATTAATACAATTAATTTACTACCACCACAGGAAAAATTCTAAGATTTTGTTTATACAGATGGAGACTGATAATGAATATACAAACCCAAATGTATGATACTCTTGCCTTTTCTATGATGCAAGATCAATTTCTCATGTGAAGCTCAGGGCTGAGAGACAGAAAGCAATTCCTTTGGTACATGCGAGATGCAGGCTTTTCTAATTCTTTTTTGGGGACTGGCAAATCCATGGCTACTTGTCCCAGGCAGCAACTGAAACCTTTTCCCAAAGATTGCAGCTATCTTAGTGCTCATCTTATTGTGTTTTAGAGCATTTTGAAGTATAGTTATAATGCACACTTGGCAAAAGAACAGTGTAAAATGGAAAAATAGCAAAATGTGCAGAGACTGCTGTTCATTTTGTTAGGCAAAGCTTGTGACTTAAGAATGCTGCTTAGCAACAGATGGGGAAAATCTAAAGGTGATCACATCATCTTGCAGTCCCTGAAAATTAATTATGCATGTTCATTCTGCCTTTTAAGTCCCATCCTTTTCATGCCCCTGTTCTGCTTGTTGCTTGGGATGAGGACTGTGAGAGGGCTCAGCCACAAAACCCAGTTTTGTTATCCCTCGTTCTCATGCTGATGCAGCCATGATTGAGCCGCAGAGCTGTAGCTCAGGCTTCCCCAGTTCTCTTTCCCACTGTGCTGTACACAATGCCAAGTAATCCCTAGGGAACAGGCCCCAGAGGTGTCTGGGAAGGAAGGAAGGAAGGACAGGCACCACAGGCTGAGTTTCTGTGGATGGCTGTGTCACAAGGCACAGACTGTCTGTCTCTATTAGCACCATTCACCACCAACGGTTGGTGCAACTCCTCTGCAGCTTCTTCTCACACCTTGCTCTCCAAGAGTTTGACTTCGTAGGTTTTTTTCATACTTTCCAAGAGCACCGGCTTTTCTAAATTTGATTTCCTTGGGAAATTACCCAGATTCCAGATTGAAAATTTTATTTTATGGTATTGCTAATGAAATTGGCAGATTGTGGCATTTGGGAAGCTGTAAAGTCCCCATTTGATTCATGTGCCACTGCCATCATTCACCATGCACAGGATAGAGGCATAAATACAATATTATAACTTGGCAAGTAGTGTTTGATTTATTTATCTGCAGATGCCTTCCCTGTGAACCAAGGCTTATGTTGACCAAGTCATTAATCAGCTTGGTAGGCTTAAAGTATAAACATCTCATACCCAACTGAAAGATTCATTTGCATAAACAGTTAAGGAAGCAGTGATTTGCATTCTTATTTGACCAGTATATGCCACCAGGGATGTTTTTACTTTTCCCTGGGGGAACTTCAACTTTTCAAGTGCACTTAGGACACAATGTAGAATGGGAATTACCTAGAACAGTTACATTTTGGTTTGTTTCTTATTAGCCCTAGAGCAAGGCACGTTCAAGGAAGGATAACTGGTTCTCTTTACATAGAGCATTCAGAGAACTTCGGGGTGAATTATTCATGATTTGATTAGGGATAAACCAACAGACTGTAAGAAGCTTTCTTTTGTAAAAACTGTCACCATATATTGATTATGCTTATTACTTAATAAAACCACATTTAAAGACTTGATCATATGCCTAGATCCTCTAGCTGGCATCTACACACAACTGGAGAAAAAACTACCATCATATAGCTGCTAATTTGAGCTTCCAAATTGAAGGTTTCAATGTTCAGTTAAGATGCAATTAGTTGAAAATGAGGCATTATGTACCAAAATCCCCATGTCAGCTTTGAAACTTAAGCTTATGATGAAGTAAGACATTCCAAAATTGAAGTTATGGCTGCATTCTGTCTTCCTCTCTATGCCAAACATGTGTTCATAATCCTTTCTACTTACTCATTATTTCTTAACACAAAATAGCAAATGAGGTCCATATGAGACTTTTAGATAAATAAAACCAGATCATAACTGATTTGGCCCTCAGCCTGTTTTGATATCTGCCAGCTTAAGCAGTGTGACCCTAAAAATAAGGGTCAGGCTAATTACAGTTGCTCTGAAATCCAGATTTTGCAGGTCTGAACTGAGTCCTGCCTGCCAGCCTGAATTTCTCAGTACTATTTAAAACTCTCTCTTAGAAAAAGGATTTGAACTGGAAAAGTCTAGCAGCAAACAGTAAATTCTTAGTTCTTGACTCCATGCTACCACTTAATCCCGAGCTTTCCTATCTTACAACCCAGAAGGTAAGAGGAAACTGGCTTCTAGACAGGTTTTTTGGTGAGTTTGTGCCATGGGAGGGGTGTCACCTTTGGTCCCAAAGCTGTACTGGAGGTGGCAGAATGTTTTTGCATGTGACAGGATGAATCAGTGCCACAGTGCTAGGAATCAAAAGTGAAATCTGCAGTGTAAGCTGCTCAGAGTATCATTAGACTCTTATTGAAATAGACTTTCATCTTAAACTGGTAATAAGCAACAGCATATCAGAGCTGAAAATGCATATGGAAATACAGGAAAGATAAGATTTTAAGGTTTAAACTGACCTATGAATCAGTGGTGAGTTTCAGTTTCACACTTCATCATGGACTTGCTTTATCAGCTTGGGCATAAGCCTTTGCCTTTAGTTTTTCTGGCTCCCCATGTGTGGGATAAAATGAATACAACACCGAGTGCATGACAGAATTAAGTTTTTAATTTTACAACCTAGCAAAGAGACACAGTACTCTTCTCACAGGGTCTGGTTGGTATTTGACTAAAGCTTGTATTCTTTCAACCACAGTAGGTCAAATAGGCTCCACTTATGTCCCTAGTCATTAAAAAGTACAATTACTGCACTAATACTAGAAATCATCGAGTCCATGAGCCAGCCTACTCTGTTACTGCTGCACTCTGAACTTTGGATGTTACTTTGTACCTCAGCTCTTTGCTACTGCACTCACGGAGACACTGAGACCCGTGGACACTGCTGGTGCATTAGAACAAAGCAAAATATGACAGGTGTTTTTTTTTTTTTTAAATTATTATCAAACCTTTATAACTCCTTACAGCTAAAAAGTCAATGAAAATTTTGAAAAAGGAATTACTGTATCTGTTTAAGTCTTTTTTAATTCTTCTTTTCTGAGAAAAAATTTGTAGTTAAGTTCCTTGTTTTTAACTGTGATTAAGCAAGTAAATAAGGTCTGTACAATACATTGGAAAAACTCTGCTGGTAGTATTCCCTAACTGTCTGAGAGTACAGGGAAACTTTTGTTTTGGTTTGTTGTTGTTGTTGTTTCTTTCTTTCTTTCTTTCCTTTATTTCTTTTTCTTTTTCTTTTTTTTTTTTTTTTCAGGGAAGAAACTTCATCTCCAATCTGGTTAGGATCCTTGATCCAATTTTAGAATTTGAACTTTTAACTATTTTTATATTCAGTAAACAAACACTGCAAAACCTCACTCGTGCAGAATGCTTCCTGCTTGAAATACTGTACTGTTCCTACAATCACATTTAGCTAAAGCTGTTCACCTTCAGATAATGAAACCATTAAAAACACCAAAATCCAGACAATCCAAAGGAGAGGAGAGGAGAGAGTTCTGACTTGCAGAAACAATCTGAGCTGGCTGTTCTGGGAATGATCTTCAGAATTAGCTCATTATTTATTCTTGGTGCACTCCACCAATTAAACAAACAGTTTTAAATATAGAACCAGGGGTGGGCTTAGCTGGCTTTTTCAGAGTCATTGCAGAGACACGGCCACTGAAGAGGCACAGGCTCGGGTCACCCCTCCCTGCAGGCACTCTGTGTGTGCACGTGCAGCTGCTGATGTGGGACTGCACAGGCTGCAGCTGGTAATGGCCCAAGGAAAGTCAGGCACTCCTTGTGGACACCAGTTGAAACTCCTCTGTTTGGGTAATAACACAAGGGTTATTTAAGTCACCAGAAATATGTCAGGGATCCCTAAGGAGCTGGTGGGGCTGACCAAAAAACCCCAAACCACTACATTTTAATACCAATAGCACTTTGTGGAAAAGAACTCAGATAACTTAGTATGTGATTCAGACCTTCTGTTAAGTAAATATTAAAGTGAAAAAGAAAAACTTGATTATGACTTCTGTCACATATGTGCAGTATAATGCAAATATTTAAGAAAACAGTGACTTATTATAATAGCTATATGAATAATAGAGCAGATTTATGGCTGCAGTTCAAGGCTTGGCTGAGACATCTTCATTAGCTGAAAGACTCTCTGTAGAGATAGTACCTCATGCACTAAGATTTGCACAGGACATGTCTTGACAATTTTAGGTATTTTTTCATATTTAGTATGGGCAGGACTTTTCTTGAAGGATCTCTAGATTTTGCTGTTGTACTATAGCTGCAGGTGATCTGAACATTTACATCCTGGCCAACTTTTCTTAGGGGTGTCTGCTCCCCTTGCTGTCACACTGCAAGTGTTGGAAAAACATTCTGTAAACTGTAGAGAAAGTGGATTGATAGATTTCCAAATGCATCTATAACACATGAAACAAGAGGATTACAGAGATTTCAGCAGTTAGAATCATGTGATAGTTTAACACAAATACATGTTGATTTTAAAGATCATAGTTCTTCCCAACACTTAACATTCAGACATTTAAGATGAAGCAGAAACAAAGTGTATTTTGATAATGGAGAGAGTTAGAGAGGGGAATTTCAATAAAGAAAAATTAGCCAAAAGAAGAGGACATGCAGTTAATATTTTTGCTGTTGCAGATCTCCCACATCCTAATGTAAATGCTTAAACATGGAATAAGAGTTTTTGCAGGATCTGAGAACTTTCCAGTTACAGTACTGCAATATGTAAAAATGGTCATGGGATATAAATACCACAAGAAAATTTGCAACTTCTGCTATCTATGCATAAGATTCCAAGAATTTTTTGACACATAAAAAATACTTTGAAATTCTTCCAGGGTGGGAAAATTTTATAAAATCAACTGATTATGATTTTATTGTGTCTGTTCTTTGGACTGCTTTTAATCTGTTTAAAAAGAACTCTAAGACAAAACTGAGAATTAAGTGTTGCAAGAACTGCCAACCTACTGCTCTCGTTTCTCTGAGTGTCAGCTTTCCAAGTGTGACACACCTCAAGTCTGGGACCAAAAGGAAAACAAAGTACAATACTTTTTCTCTGTAAGCCCCTGGGTAATAAGTACTGGACAAGGCTCCAGTGCAGCCAGTCTTGCAAAGAATTCAGTTATTTGTGCTCAAGAGACATCACAAATTGCAACAATATTTAAGCAGCATTCTTGAAGGGAAACAAAAGGACAAGAATCCAGACAGTGATGGTTAGGATAAGGGATGTAAAAAAGAAATAAATCAGAAAATTCCAGAGGAAAAATAGAAAAAAGATAAAAGTTGAATAGAGAATCTGAGAATAATGTAAATTCACAGGAATTTACATTTTCACAAGAAAAAGGTGATGAAGAAACTGTAAAATGTTACTTAATTCAGTGTTAAATGATGCTGTGAGTACAGGACACACAGATCTCCACTGCAGCTGTACAGCTGGGACATTGCTGGGACATGCCATTCACTCAAGATGTTCAGAGGAGGGATAATGCTCGTGTCCCACTGTGTATCCTCATGGAACTGCAGGGCTCTAAGCAGAGAGCTCAAATTAGAACTATGCTGCCTATTTTTAGGGGGGCTGAAATGCAGCCTTGTCAAGTTCAGGCTTCATGTGCCAATTTCACTGGGAAAACTCCTGGGCTTTGAATCACTTGGGAGATGGCTTTGTATGTGCTTGAAATTTGAAGGATAGCATGTTTCTGTGGACAACAGGTAACAGCCACTAAGGGGAGAGAAACCAGAGCTATTGCACCGAATTTACAGGTGGGAATTTGTTGCTTTTCTTGCTAATTCAATGATGTAAAATTCCAAGTTTTCTGGGTTTGGGTGGATGAAATTTGAATTCATTGAACTATTTATCAAAGTGAAGCTAAAGATATGAATGGTGATTTTAAAGTAAAGCCCTTATAAATTTATTGTACAAATGTGATAGATTTAGTAGTGATTATGAAAATTCTACCCTCAAATTTTACTCTCTGGCTCCTGGCTAAAATCCTTTAATCAGTAGTTCCAGCTTAATAGTTTCTGAAACTGTGTTTAGTTTTCTCTGGGCCTAGCCCATGGTAAACCTTAGCATCTCATAAACAGGAAGACTTGTGTGTGATTATACTTTGACTACTGATTGTGATCTGAATTTACATGAGACAAGTTACATTAAAAAAGGCAAGTCAGTTCCAAAAACTTTTGCCACGTGGCTGCCATGTTTTCAAAACCAAAAAAGAATAAAAATAAGAATAGTCTAAGTGCCATTCTGAGAGCTGAGGAAGAAGCTGAGAGTGCAAGAACAAGACTGCACTGCTGACTAATAATGTCAGCTTGGAAACAATGTCAGCTGTTTAATAACTCTGGGCTCCTGCTCTTTGATAGGAGATGATCAAAGTGAAAGAAAGAAGAAGTAACAATGAGGAACAGAGGACTCCAGAAATGAAAACTATGTTTTTATTTATAGAGGGAAGCTCTCACAGACAGCATTGAGAAAATGGTATCTATTTAGCCCTGATTTAATATTCCTAGGAAGACTGCTTTATAGCAGTTGTGGATTAAGGTAATTTTGCCATGTTAAAAAAAAAAAGACACTAAAAGTAGTACATACACAGGCCCATTTTGATATATTGCAGCAACATCTGTTTAGACAACAAATCACCATAGCAGTGTAGCAGCCCTGGTTACCCTTACTAGCTTCAGTGAGGATTCATCTCAGCTGGGGCCAGCCAAGGTACTGAACAGTTCTTCCCTGTTTTCAGAACTGTGACTGAGGATATTTCTTCCCTTTAATTTATTGAGGAGAAGCTTTCAAAATACAGATCAAAACTCAAGTAAAAAAATGGCCAGACTATTTGTACTGAAAAGTCTGGGAGATGAGCTCCTAACGTTTTGTACTCAAAATAAAAATGGCACAGAATCTTTAAAACACTTGAATATTTCCTTGTACAACCTTATCAAAACATGCAAATTAAGTAAGGGCTAAGGAGAACTTTCTCCTAAAATGGTCCTTTATGAAGGGATTGTAAACCCAGCTCATGGAGCCTGAAATACTGGAAACATTCAGGACATGTTTCTTTAATGACCCTCAGTTACACTTTATGCTGTTTGGCATATAAGTAATGTATTCATTTAATAATTATTTTTTGGCAGATGTTTGCTTTTGGATTCTATTCTACAGTCAGAATTGGAATCCTGACTAAGGAAAGCTTTAGAGGCAAATATTTTAATTCTTAAAAATTATTTGTGGTTGTACTATCACTGCAAATGAGAAATCACAATCACAACAATCCTCACACTTAAACTTTTCCACTTTCCAAAAGGGTCACTGTTTTTAACAGCATAGCTACATATTTTGTAAACTGTATGGATTTCTGGTCAACTAGCTTACATTTAAGTTTTGAAAGCAATCAATCCAGCTGTTACCAGAAAAGCCCTACTTTATGTGTTCATGCAGAAGAAGTAACTCTGCAGGTAAAGTTTGCTTTGGTTAGGGACTGCACAGTGCCACCACTGCCAGCAAAGCCTCCTTTTGCAGCTGTAGCTCCAACCTGCAAGTGTCCCTTTGAGCAGCAATAGTAACCAGGTAACTTAAACACAGGGAATACAGCTTCATCTATGCTGTGCTAAATATATTTGCCAATATAAGCTGCATTTGCTCCTAAGAGATTGTGTGGTTATTCTGGAAGAACTCTTGTGTGATCAAAGCCCAGAAGCTGCAGAAAGGAGAGACTTGGCAACTTCTCTACAACACGTGAACCGCACACAGGGGGGCTTCACCTACTGAGGGACCTGGGAACATGAAGTCTTGGCTTGGGGATAAGGAAGAAGCTGAGACACTCCCAAACTGAAGGCAGGGGGGTGTTTGTGTTTGCTTTTTTTAATTAAAAAGCACAAATTTAAAACATCAGCAATGACAAGATGTACAAATTCCATGACTTGATCAAAGAGAGCTTGAGAACATCCCAAGGCCAGGATTTTCATCGTTCATCCAACCTTGTGTTGTGACTGCACTCAGGCAGAGCCTTTGGCTCTGCTGTCAGGGATAAGTAGTTTCAGGACACAGGACCTCTCCCACCTGGGTGCACAATCCATACCTCCTACCCCAGGAGGACACAGCTCCAACTGGCAATTGAACCTAATACAGTGAAATGCCAAAGCACAGGAGCAGTGACAACATGCAACATTGCTACCTGTGGCTTTTCTAGAGAAAAAGGGCAAATCCTGCATAGAGAAAGAAAATGGAAAAAACTTTACAAAAGTTCCACACATACAAGCAAAAGGAAATTTCATTAAAGTATTTAGCAAATAATTATTTAATTGCATTATGTAACTTTGATCTACTATACAACACAAAGCTACAACTTTATCACTTGTTACTATACCCTTCATTTTCACCCCATATGCATCAATGCAAACCCCCAAATCTCACTGACAGAGCTGAGGCAGCATCTGTGAAGAACCCCAAACCCACAGTTCATGGAGCACCCTAATGATGCAACTGCACAATGTCTGTTCTCAAAGGCTGTCAGCTCCACTTGCCTGAATCAGGCTCTACAGGCCACGCACTCAGGACAGTTATGATCTTACCCTGATTTTCAGTTCTCTTAGCATCACTTTACAAGCATTCTCAACCCTCTGCACATCTGACAACATTAGTTTAAATAAGCAAAAGTCTTATGAAAAGACTTCTCATATTACATAAATTAGAATCTAGGGCAATAAAAAACCCAAGATCTGCATTGTAAACCACACACTAAAAATAAAAATGTTCTGATATCAATACAGCCAAATGAAAACAAAGATAATTAACAAATTTTAATCTTTTTATGGCTGTATTTAATACTAAAATTTGCATCTGCAGAAAAATGTTCCCTTGGAAATTTGTCAAGGCTTAGCCATAGAATAAAGTTAACAATTCATAATTCACATTTATAATGCACAATAAACATTAAACCTGAAAGTGCACAGTACAGTTCTTACTGAACCTGAACACAATATTTTTTCCTTTGTTGAAGGAGATACTATTGATCTGTTGTTCCCATTAGAATCGTATAAATACATGTACAAGTCATAGATAAAGGTATTGTAAATAGCAAATGTAAATACATTAGCATGGAATGACACTGGACCAAACCTCTTGGCAATGGCAGTTGTATCAAAGTTCAGTGTAGAATATATAATTTAACAATGCACACAGTTACAAATGTTTCCCTCTTTTATGTAACACAAAATGCTAAAAGTATTATCTTCTAAGTGACAGTGGCTTTGCTGAGTCTACTGACAGACAGTTGATTTGAGACATAAAAATGCAAGAGAAATAGGGCACAAAAGAAGCCAATATAGTAAGAACTTTCAAGACTTTTGGAAAACCTTGCTTAGAAAACTACTGCATTTTACAAGAGGAAATATTCTTTGGTATAAAGGCCGATGGTATACCCAGATTTTTTACTTTCAAGTGAAAGAGGTGAAAGAGCTATCAAAACTGAGTAAAAAACAAAGCCTCTTAAAGGTATAAGAAAGGCACACTCAAAATTAAGTTGCACCGTGGCACCACAAATCCCCATCCAGTCAGACCAAAGGAAAGCACTTTGCAAAATCTACCAAGACAGAGCTCTACTGGCTTTGGAATGGCAAAGAGTGTAACTGGTAGTAAGGTAAGCAAGCAAAATGTAGAGTATAGCGTACAAATGAATTTTACTGTGAATAAGGCTTCTGGTCATGTTCTAAAATTCAGGATTCAGTCCCAGTATATTCCAAACAAACTCCTGAGCAAAGACCACGATGTGTTTCAAACAGCTCCATCACTGTCAATTGAAAACTGGCAGTTGCCACAGAGTGAGATGTTAAAAATGGCAAAAGCAGTGTTGTATCATGCAGCAGGTCACACAGACTAATCAAAACACAGCACATTTTTAGCTTGAACAAGACATCATAACTTTCACAAGAAAACACCTTTATCAGTTAGTCTTAGCACTGAATTCTTATGGTCTTGGTGAAAAACTTCAATGGTATCATAGAATTGGTTAAGGTGCTTTAAAAGAATAACAAATAATTCACATTTCTCTATTAAAAATATTTTTTTCCTCTTGAAACATGCCTTCAGTAATAATTAACTCACATGTTAAAACTGATGGAACAGCATTAGCAAGAAATGGCTGGTTATCTTAGAGGGGGCATTTATTAAAATATTTCATCTATTTGCCAAAGTACTGTGCCAGAAAAGCTTATCTGTGCTCTGTGTTGAACAATCTCATGAGTCATCTTTTGCTTTTTCCTTTGGCTAGTGCCTCTGCATAGGTCAGGTGAATAAAATCGAAGAGTTGTGTGGCATTGGCAGCATTACCCAAAATCTTGGCGAGCTCATCCTTGGACAGTGTCACCAGCTCTGCAATGCTTTTAACGTGGGTCATTAAGGCACGGCAGTTTTTTGCATTAACCCCTGGCATTTTTAGCAGGAAGTCCTGAGGCCCAGGGTTGTACTTGTCTGACTCGGGGAGAATTTCGGAATCTGCGGTGACGGCCATCGCTGTTTCTGCATTGGGTTGGGGATGGTTTTGTTTCAACTCTTCAAACAGTTCAGCAGTAGCGTGGGGAGAGGGACACCACAGGATTCGTAACTTTGGGAAGTGCAGTGTAAGCAGGGTTAGTTTAGAAGTAACATCATTGCTGGAAATTTCTGGCTGCAAAGAGCCTCGTGGGATCAAGGAGAAGGGTTTGTTCGGATCAAACTCAATGAGGAGAACTGGCCGCTTGTAGTAGCGGCACATGGAAACGCACTGTGCGTACAGCCTGCCATTGCTTAAGGATCCAATCAGATCACTGATGCTCTTCCGCTCCACGCAGATGTCAGGGGTTAGAATATAATCCCCAACCTCCAAAGTCACAGGCTCAATGTCGATCCCACGGCGATGGATCAGTGATGGAAGCTCACTACGGAATTCCCGCATATCCACGATTATGGTTTGCTGAACATCCTTCTGTTCCTGTCCGCCTAAGGAGCAAAATAAACACAGTTATCCCCATACTTGGCACGTCCTGCTCCGGTTGTTCTCCTGTGTGCTGCCAAGGCTTCTGCAATGCATGGACTTCTCATCTTAAGTTATAGCTCAAATTCAGCAGTACAATAAATCCAGACTTCATTTGATTTTTAACTCTTAGAGAAAAAAACTACTTGCCCAATTATATACTGCAGTTTATGGAGCATGCTCTGCTGCTTGATAAACTACCACACTGCTTGCTGTAAGCTTTGTATGAGGGACACTGAAATACATTAAGCTGTAGATAGAAATTATTTAAATGAATCAGGTAAATCTTTAAAAAGGTTGCTGGCAGAACAAGATAATGAAGCTGATCCTTTTAATTTCTAGCTGTTTTCTACAGAAATACAGCACTTTATTGCAGGAATTATGTGTTGGCCTCTACAGATCTGCAGGACACATAAAGAGACTGCAGCACCAAGGCCACAAAAGACGTAATAGCAAAGATTAGAGAGCATATGGCAAAGAAGAGCAGGATTACAGAAACAACAGCAAAGAAAAACAGGCAGAGGCACAGCATATATGTCAGAAAAGAACAAAGATGTGGTTAGAACTGCAACAAAAGCAAAAGGACGCTTTATTGCAAAGAAAGTGATCAAACCCACAATGCGCAGTTGTTTACCCAGGCAGCATGTTTTGCCAAGATGAAAAGAAGTCCCCAACATTTACTAGCTCAAGGACAACACTGCCTCAGACCATCTGTAGACTTCAGTTTCTATGTTTTAATTTCTCTTCCTACAATCTGCCCAGAAACAATCCAAATGGTATCTGTCTTAATGGTCAAACACTTCATTAACCTGTATTTTCAAAGGAAACCACAGTTCATTGTCACTGGGAAATAATGTTTCTTTAGCAAGAAGACTGCAGAGCCAATGTACAACATGCCTCTGCCCCAGGTGCTCTGTGGGGGATTTAAAGTGCTATAGTCCTGGGACTTTTGGAAAGCTCTGGGCTGCAGGCCTGACCTAGGAGCTGCTCACCTGCTTTGCGTGTGTCGGCAGAGACAGTGGCAGGTCTAGCGTCCCTCAGGAGGTCTAAGTTTGTATCATCTCTTCCTTCTCTTTCTTCAGGAACAACCATGCTGGCCTTCTCTCTAAGGAACCACAAACAAACACACAGTAAAAACTGCAAATGTAGGAGAAAAGGAGACTGAAATACTTCAATATCCTTCATCCAGATGTAAAATTATATATAGTTTAATACTGAATGCAAACCCAATCTGAAATGCAATTTACTGGGTTTTATTAGGTTTTTCCTTTTACAAAGGAACTAATGATTAGTAATAGAACTGTAACCCACTAAGAAGGCACTGTCAGTAAAAATACTGTCTTATACAGTCTAAGGAAATTGTTTTGCTTCCCCAACTGACTTAGGTTATAAAAGCTTTAGAAATTATCTTACTAGAAATGTTACCTGCAAAAACACAATTACACAAATGAACTTCATAGACAATTAGGAAAAAATCCAAGTGATGCTGATTAGCCTTTATGTTAATATTAAATCCTGCTAAAATTATTAAACAAAATCCCAGGTGCTTTGAAAAGGAAAGTTTTGACTTTTTGGTGATTCTCAATAGGAAATTATTCTTTGCATCTGACAAAGAATTGAATTAAAAGTTTATTTGAAGCCTTCATACAGTTAAGAACTTCACTCTATTTAAAATGTAAGCATATTGGGGAGTTACATGAAACACTAAAGGCACAAATTAATTATCTTACCGAATGAGTTTTTCAAAGGCCTCCTTCTCTTTCCTCAGAGCTGTGAGGTAGCGCTGCTCTTCTGTGGAACCCCCATATATGAGGAAATAAACTCTGTAGGTATAAAAGAGGAAAAAAAAAAGAGGTCACAGAACTTTGTATTAAGTTAAAAAAATCCACAACCAATAAATTTGAGATTAGTAGCAGTAAGTGCCTGACAAGGTAGTTAATAGTATATTAAATTTTAAGTTTTCTATATTTTTAATTAGTATGTGACATTTATTCATAAAACTGAGTTTTGCAATTTCCAGGTGTATCAAATACATATACCCAACTTGATAATCTTTCTGTCAGCAAATGCTGTAACTGCAAATACTCATTTTCTTTATTGTGTTTCTGATTTACTGATCTTCAGCATGATGAACATCAGGAAATGTGAAAATTAATTAAACTCAAATGAATCCTTTTGTTTAAAAATCGTATCTTCAGAGATGGTTTAAAATAAGACTACACCAGCTCAAGATGATCTACTGCCACTAAAATCAATGAAGCAGAGAACCTGGAATTGGTTTTTTGTTTTTATTTAGCAGACATGCTTCTGCTGTTAAGGGACTAGATACCTTCTGGAAAGTATAAATTATCTTTTGGTTACACCAGATGCTTTTGTTTAAACTTAAGGGCTAAACAGGAACTGAAAGGTAGCTAATGAATATGAACAGCAGCATGTTCTGCATTGACTGCTGGCAGTGCACTTTTAATTTCTTATTTTCAGACTAGAATTACCCATGCCAAGTCAACTTGCCTCAAAGGCTTCCCAGGCCTGCTTGCCTTGTAGATTTCCAGCTGCCGAACAAAAGTGAGTTCTGCATCATATAACACCACATATCTGGGTTCTACTTCGTGCAGCACCCGAGTGAGCGCATAGGGATCCCCACACCCCTGCAGTGGGTGGATAATTGTCAGAGGGTCCTTGAAAATCCCATAGTAACAATCTGAGGGCAAGTTGATATCGAAATCTTCAGGAATGCTCCCTTCAGAGTTGTCTTCTTGGCTACCACTTAATTCTTTGTTGTCTTCCACCTCGACATCCTCTCTCTTTTCCTCCTCAGTCTTCCCTATCATTTGGATTATAGTCCGGTCTTGCTGCTTCTTGGGTTTATTTTGTTTTGAAGAAGCTGTGAGTTTGGCTTTTTTGGCTTGAGGCCCTGTATCTGGTTTGGCATTTCCTTTGGACTTGACGGCTTTTCTGTCCTTAATCCACATTTCTCCAGCTTTCTCATCCTTCCCGAAGGTTTTGTTATACAGTCTTGTTAAAAAAGCTTCTGCTCCAGCAATAATATACTCCCTGAGCTGTGCACAGGCTCGGTCATCACTGGCACAAATGAGCACTTGCCCTGCAGTCAAGAAACAATACCATGTTTACAGCCTGTAATGCTGTGCTTCTTAGCCAGCTTCTTGTTTACAAGCACCTCCTGAGCCAATGGGCTGCACTGATCCAAGCACTGGGCCTGCCAAATGCCTTCAAACTCAGCTGCCCCAGTCGCTCTGGACTTTGAGGGAATCTAAGTTGCATGGCTTTTTGTACCAAATAAAATTAGAGAAGATTAATGGAAGTTCAGCATTCCTTATTCTTACAACATCTGAATTCATAAAGTTTTCCTTTTGACCATTGGAAATGAGGCAGATACAGCGTGAGCTGAAACATACTCCAACAACTATTCATTTTTAAGATGTGGAATAAGAGAGAACTTAATTTAGACCATTCTAACTTGTCAGCTGTGTTAGAGAGTCTACCAAACACATGTTTCACACAGTATTATTGACATTTGTGAATAACAATTCTGCACAAGCTGACTCAGAAAAACTCCTACAACACTAGGTGAGCGAGCCAATTCTTACCCAGAGTCAGAACACTGTGGGTGGGAGAAAAGAGCACTTTTTTACCCTTACTATTTCCTAAAATAAAACCTGCTAAATTTTAAGGGAAAGAAAAGCCCTAAAATAGGAAAGGCAGCAAAGCAGTTAGACTCTCTTCCCTGCCTCCTAATCTCTACCTCATTTACATGCAACTCATAAGCAGCAAATTTTTGTGTGCATGAGAAGAATATGCAAGTTAGAAAGGGTGTAAAACAGAACGTCTATTTTTGTTTTGAACCCAAACTTAAGAAATGAGTGAATGGTACCTTGATCACTATAAATTTCTACATCAGTTTTATCTGGCTGGGAACTAAGGTATCAGTACACTACTGAATCATAACCTTAAATATTTTTTCAGGATAATACAGGTTCTTTCCTAAAAAGTATTGCATTGCAGGGATGAACTGCATTTCTCTTTTAGAGCAAGACCTATAAGAGTTTATGTAAAACTATCTAATTTTACATAGTATATGTACATAATGTACATAAATTCCTCATCTTAAGGCCACAAATTACTAAATTTAAACTAGCTCTTTGATAAAACTACAGAAGAGAGTTAGTTCCTTCTCTCCAAGGTCAAGTAGAAGTACAAACCAGTAGAAATATTAGAAAACTTACATCATTTAATATTCTCTCACCTGGACCACCAAGGCTGTCACTGTTCTTATTCTCATTTTCAATTTCTTTCAGTACTTCTCTCAAAGCTTCCCATTTTGGGTTACTTTCTAGAACCAATTCCCTTTTCAGTTCTGAAACAAAGTAAGATTGAACATAGCAGAAGCTCTTGCAGCCAAAATATCCTTCAGACTTTAAATCAGTGGTTAGATGTCAATAGTGTGATGGTTGTTGGCAAATATGATATTCAACAGCCTACATATGCAACTTGTTATGCTAATGAGCTGGAGAACACTCTTAAATTTAAAAATGGAGATAAGTGCTTTTGTGAAGCAAAATGCTGAAATATTCACTCATTCTTCAGTTCTGAAACTCCTGAATATATTTTTTTAATAAAAGCAACCACAGCCTCCTACTCTTTCACATAAGATAATAAAGATGGAACTAAACATCAACGTAATGCAAGAACAATTCCACAAAAGCTCTCCCAGTGATCAGCTGAGCAAGGTTAGGAGAATCCCCTACTTCTTCTTTTATGTTGTTTATTATATGCTTTTGGAACTAAGATAATGTCTCTATTTATCCCAGCTAACAGATTGAGATCCTGAGCTGTAGAAGTTCATGCAGGGAACCAGAGCACAAGTAATAATATGCAAAGCACTTGGAATCGTGTGACACTCTCAAACTTAAAATTAGGAATGATCAGTACCATTTTCCTTCTTTACATCACGTTTTTCAGAACCTTTGCCTTTCTGATGCAGTTTTTCATCTGCAATGCGATAAACTCGAGCTCGAGCATTCACAAACATTGAAGTACTGGAGTCAAGGAAGAGCCAGCCTGGAGAGGAAATGAGAAGGAAGCAGTAGTAGTTTGACATCTGCAATGTTTATGTGTTCCAACCCTCTGCAGCAAAAGCCCCAGATCTCTCAGCTGGAATACCTGCCCTACCTGCTTGCTGTGTAATCACCAGCTTAATAGAAGACAGAAATGTGATGCAAATCTCACACTGTTAAGTAACAGCAGTTAAGTGGGAAGATGAAAGAATTATCTGTCAATAAAAACCTACGTCCTTATGGCTGGTTATGTAAAACCTAATTAGATACCTTCATATGTTTGGGAATGTTAATTAAAAACATCAACATTGCACTGTTCCATGCATTAACTTGTATGGTTATTCCATGTTTACCTGAATTCTCACCAAAAGCTTTTTCACTTGCTTTCAGTGACTCCAGGAGATTAAGGAAAGTGACACAATCATACTGGGTTAGATACAGTAGCAAAGTACGTAGAACCTTCAAATCCTGGACCAAAGACTTTGTCTTAGCCCCAAGCTGATGCCAGAGAGGATCTAAATAGTGACGTATTGTCTGGAAATAGAAATTGGAAAGTTTGGAGTGTCAAACACACAGTACTGTATTATAGCTTCTAACCAAGCTGAGAATGCACTTCTACTTTGCAGGGGATGCTCTGGTTTCCCAGAGTTATTACAGGTACCAAAATAAAGATGTACTGGTGAGATATTTATTTTGATACTGTGCTTCTGCTACTAGAGAAAATAAAAAACACGAGCAAGAAATTCAAAAGGAAAAGGGGAGTATGTTTGTGGGAATAACTGATACTTTCCTCCAAAGTATTCTAAGCTGAAGTTGCAGCTGTCTTTTTAGTAACAGCAGCAACAATTATTATTACAACCATGAATTGGGATGTTCTTACTGTTGGGACTTTGGAAATGAAGGAAGAACAATAATACCAATACATCAAAACGCCTACTGTAACATCAAGTGTCACATCACCATGACATCCCCTTGTACCAGTAATAAACACATCAAGGGAGAACATCCAGCTGCTGCTGGTTATTTATTTTGCCAATAACATTTCTGTTTGCATGGCAGGCACTTTGGAGCTCTACATCTTGTTAGTCAGACACTGCAGAACAATCAAAATGGTTACCTTGTCAAAAGGTTTAGCAATAGCATTCTCTAAAGAGAGATCTTCTACTTCCAGAGCTGGATTGTAACGTTTGAGCTCCCTCAGGCACGCGTTCAGAATGTCCAGGATTGCAGTCTGGATAGCAAGCATAGCAGGGGTCATTGCCACGTGTATTTCCACCACTTCAGGTTTATGCTTCTCTAAAAACGAGTGCACTGCTATGTGAAATCTAAGAGAGAAAAAGCTTCTTAAGATTTACATGGATAGTTTTATTTGACTTAGAATTACTCAAAACTATAAACTACAATTACAATTGTTTTAACTGTAAACAAGTAAATTAATTCCAAAATCAGTTTCTACTGATGTGAAGACTGCAATCTTATGAACAGCCTTGGAAAACCATCTGTTCCACAATTATGACTGTAGTCATTCTAGTCATGTGAGCCTATAGTGCTGGTGAATGATCCATGGAAAATTACTGCACTGGATT
Organism: Notiomystis cincta; assembly: GCA_013398075.1. NCBI lineage: Eukaryota > Metazoa > Chordata > Aves > Passeriformes > Notiomystidae > Notiomystis > Notiomystis cincta. The sequence goes on along the minus strand of VZRX01023468.1, from coordinate 13,697 downwards.
CTGCATCATCATCACACATAGCAGATATTAAAGTAAGCCCAAAAAATCTTGTAAGGCAGAAACTGGAAGGGGTTCATAAATTCTCTGAAATCACACAAAATCACTCCGAAATCAATCCTGTGACGTTCCCAGATTGCAATGACAACCTGCAGGTCCTTGTTGGAGCCACTCCAGCTGCACAGGTCCAGAGATGCCAGCTGACTGTTCCTGACAGGATGAGGCTCAGAGAACCTGATGGCTGCTGGCCTCTGCAACTCCTGGACATTTCCCTTACTGCAACATGCAGCCCCAGGTCTTTTTATGGAAGTTAAGGAAGGAAATTTAGAGGCTTCTACTCAACCTTTCCTACCCTAGGTATGTCCACTTCTACTTCTCTGGAACACTGAAAGAAAGAGTGTTAAGGAATTTACAATGCAGAGGAACATTAAGATGAAGTGAAACACATTCCAGCCTGGACTAACAGAACAAATGGGCAGAGCTCCTGCCCAGAGCAAGAGCATTGACTGGGTTGTCAGAGAGTGTTCAGGTCCATTTGTGGGTCTGCTCCACATCTTGGCAATTTGTTTTTTAACAGTCATCAAGAAATATTCTTCATACACAACATATGTGTATAAGAAGATAAAAAAAATCTGACATGTAAAAAGAGATGCATGGAGTTTCATCACAGCTGGAAACAAATACCTCCATGAACAGTAGAACTGAGAGACTGTTTTCCTGTCACTTCTTGTTTAGTATGAGAAGTTAAGAATGTCACTTTTTGCTGTGATTTCTGTTGACTAAAAGGATAGCTCTACCATAAGGTTCATCCCCTTAACAGAGTTAATTTGAGTCTATTTTCAAAAATACCCTCAGAAATTCAGCATCTTTAAGACCACTTCTGTCAAAACCTGAAGAAGTCTTGTTTGGGAATACAGGAGGGAACATAGATTAGCAGTGTGACTGCTTACATCTTGTTTCCTTAGGAACCCGCTGTAACATCCTTCATCTTTCCTCTGAGAGTGAAGTAAAGAAGTGCCTCACCTTGGCCACAGGTAAAGCTTCCCAACAAAAAGATTTTTCATCACTCTTTCCACATGACAAAAGCCAGTGTTAAATGCAACTGCATTATCTGTAAAAGCTTTAATGAAGCCTTGCTTGTTCTTCTGGCGATAAAGTCGCAAGATAAACGCTTCCTGACAGGACTCAATGATTCTGTGTGCTTTGTACACCAAAATGCCTGGCAAAAGAAAAAAAATCAAGTTAAAAAAAAGGACAGAAAGGTCCAGGTTTGTACAGATTTATCCTCACAACTGTCTTATTCTTCTACTGTTCTTTTAATTACAGGAATTTAAGTCATCTAAAATGAGGGTTGAGCAAACCTTGTGGGGTTGAAACAAGTGATTCCTCAGTTTCAGTATCATGGAATTGCCAAATAACAGAACTGGGTTAATAATGCATCTTCAACAGAAAAAAAAAAGCTTGTGCACGAGTGGCAGGGCTTATTAGCTTAGAAAATTCTTTACTCCTGAGGCATAACTTGAACTTGAGCCTTTTAAAAGCAGGAAAAGCAAATGCACGATGTAACACATGTTACAACAAAGCAAGTTTGATATGTTCGAGGCTGTGATAGTTGAATTCTTTTGTTAAAAGAAATTCTGGAATTAGACTTGTCAAGTAACTTTCACTGGTAACAGTTCAAGGATTCACATAATCAAAGAACTTCTGAAAACATTTATTTTGCTTTTCTCTCCCATCTGACAATCATATTCACACTTAAGGACAGCCAGTATTATCAAATCTATGAGTACACCAGTGGTTTTCTTCATGGCTATGGGTGTAGTAGGAATAAAAGATATATCAGGCATGTTTTAGTAAAGAAAAATGAAACAAGAGTTCAATTATGTGTTTGAGGCAAACACTTCTGGGGGTTCACAGTTCACTCAGCCAAGACCTTGCTAAACCAAGGCTTGTTTTTTCCTCAAGCTTAATCAACAGGACATTGCATTATTTTCCCTCTCCCCCTGCTGAAGTGAGGCCTATGTGGTTCCTGTTAACAGCTTCCAGTGGAATCATAAATACCTTTCTAAAATGGAAGCAAAGGACATCAAATATCACAGGTTTTACCTTGTGCCTACATAAACCGACAAACTTACAGAGCATTTAATTTCCTTAACTCAGCACTCAGCCATTGATTTTAACATGCCTTTGCTTGCTAAATGAAAAAGCATGCAGAAAAAATTTCCATATAACTGCTTGCCATTCATGATTACATCATGAAATAATCCACTATAAGGCATTTTTCTGTTGGACCTGTCCTACGAAGCAAATTTTTCAGTACATAATAATGATCACAGTCATCTCTGAACTACTTCCAGTTTATCAATATGTGAACCCAGATGGACATGACAGGAAACACAGAATTTGTAGCAGGTCAGTAAGACTGTGTTTATCATAACACCTTCCTGCTTTTAGTCAATATATATTTGCTTATGAAGTGAGTTCACACCTGCTCTGTAAGCCAACAACTTGCCACTTTTTATTACACCAACTTGCAGTTTCACTGTGCTGTCAAGTACATAATTTCTACTCAGTTAAAACCACCAGGAATAATTGTGCTTTACTGCAGTGATAATTTCTTGTCTTCATTTAGCTGGTTTTATGAGTTCATCAGATGTTAATTCACACTGATTTTAAAAATTACATTTTTAACACCTAGAAAGGCTTTTGCTGTTATCTCCTCATGAAACACTACTACAAGATTTTGCTGGATTTGTTGTACAACCTCACACACAGAGAAGGCACAGGGACCCAGGTGTTGGGAGAGTGGGAATGAAGCCACCAGTCGATTGCAGCTGCTCTCACACCGACCTCTGGCGGCCATGCAAAATCTGTCACAGCTCTGTGGCACTATAGGACAGCATCAGTATTTTTTACTGTATTTTTTCTTTCAATCTTTCTTTCTTTTTTTTTTAGTAGGGTAAAAAGGTAGAAAAGAAGGAGTCATGGGAAGAAGAGAAATTACCACAGGTTGCCCAGAAAACCTATTCACTTCTTTTGAACTTAGAAATATCAGAATTGACAAATCTGGTGTTCTTTGACTCCAGCATAAAAGTGTTCAAAATGTTTTAGACTGGAGCCTGTTATAGCTTGACTAAAAGGCTTCTGAAGCAGAAACTCCCATTCTTCTAAGCATACAATATTCAGCTATGTTTAATCACCAAGATGTTAACACTTAGAAGAGTACAATACTCTTATACCCCTGGCTCTTAGATATCTCTTTTTCCAGCTCTCCAGGCTGTAACAGGGTTTCCAGCCTAAGACAGGAATGTAAAAACAAGAGTGGCTGGGGGAGAAGGGGAACAGAACATGAGAAGGGTAACTCACATTGTCCATGTATAGCTTCCACATAACAACAAAAAGAGGTTGCAAGCTATTCCCCAAACCTTTACAATCACAGTAACAGCATTACTTTGCAGAGTGTCCTAGTGTGTCAATGCAGAGCTTAGTGAGGTATTGCTATTTTTTGATGAGAAGTCATCAAGAACAATTTGTGAATGTAGAAAAACAGGTAATGTGCATGGCTGATAAAGCATGACATCTAAAATCAGTTTTAATCACAAGCCAGTGTCCAACAGACCACAGGACACTGTTTTACCAAGTGCAATCAACTATTCTTCTTTGAAAGCCTTTTTAAACTGTATGATTAAATAAGGCAAACAAGTTTACAGAAAAAAAAACCCAATTAAAAATATGAAAGAACTACATATTTGCTCCTTTTACCTCAGTCTTGTTGGGAAAAAAAAAGGAATAATTCTTCAACCTCAATACCTGTTAGTAGAACTCTTCCTATAGCATTAAGCTTTGTGTATTTTCAAACAAAACACTCCTAACTTTATTTCATTAAGCTCTTACCAGTAATGAGATTGGCAGGAATTCTGTCAGTAAGGAAATCTACCACAAGGATCCGACTTGTTGCAAAGATGACTCCACCTTGTGTATAAAATTCATATCGAGTATTATTTGCAATTTCATTGGTGACACGTCGAGGGAGATGAACAACTCCATCTGACCTCAGCTGATCAATAAAATACTCCTAAACCAAACACAATAAAAACACAAGACATTATTGTGGCATCCAGGGAAAGGGATGGAAAAAGCACCTTTATTACACATACTCTGGTAATTCTGAGGAGCTGTCCAAACCAAATTAAGACACGATAGTATAACATACTAAAGAAAGTCAGAATTATTATGACTTTTTCTTCTTTGATATACTTTCTTCAGCTTCGAACTTATCTGGATGATTTAAAAATCTACATAGTCAGTAGTAGCTAGACAATACATAAAAATGAGCAACTGACACTTCAAGGAGCTTACATTTTCTTATATTTCAATATCTCATTTTCACAGAAAATGCAATTTTAATACTGCCTTAAGAACAGAGAATTGGGAAGAGATCATCTTTTACTGCCCTCACCTGTCATAAGATGACTACAGCAGGTAGATCATATACACCAAGCTTCATCTTATAAGGCTGTGATCTTTATTCACCTGTGGTTGCTATATATGTCCCCAAGACTTCCCCTTCCTGACAGTGGGCAATTTGCCTGGTTCCAGAGAAAAAAGAGCAGCTTTTTTTGTACAAGTTTGCATGTACAAACTGTCAGCATGTTTCACCGCCTTCTCTTCACTGGTTACTTATAAGTTATGTACTTGTTTTAGCTCATTGGTGTTATTAGGACTTCATTGTGCTGCGGGAGTAGAAATTGACCTGCCAAGATCCTGAATGTGTGTGGTTTGAGAGCTCCCCAGGACCTGTGGGTGGACAACAAGCTGTCCCTGAGACAGCAGTGTCCTTGTGCCCCAGAAGGCCAAGGGATCCTGGGGTGCATTAGGAAGGGCGCTGCCAGCAGGTCATTGAGGTGACCCTGCCCCTCTGCTCAGCCCTGCTGGGGCACATCCGGGGTGCTGGGTCCAGTTCTGGGCTCCTCAGGACAGAAGGGACACGGAGCTCCTGGAGCAGAGGGTGACAAAGAGGATGAGGGCACTGGAGCATCTCTCTTGTGAGGAAAGGCTGAGGGAGCTGGGGCCGTTCAGCCTCGAGAGGAGATGGCTGAGAGGGGACACCATCCCTGTCTGTCAGTGTGAGCAGGGAGGGCTCCGAGCAGGGACCGGGCTCTGCTCCCCGGGGCCCGGCAATGGGACAGGAGGAACGAGCAGGAACCGATGCCCAGGAAGCTCCACCTGAACTCGAGGAAGAATTTCTTCACTGCGAGTGACCGAGCGCTGGGAGGGATTGTCCAGAGAGGCTGGGGAGTCTCCCTCATGGAGCTANGACAGCGCCCCCTGCCGGGCCCCGCGCGCGGTCCTCCAGGCCGGGCGGTTTCCCGCCTCGCGCGCGAGGGTGCGGAGGCGCGCGGGCAGCGGGGGCCCGCAGGGAAAGGTCCATCCCGCCATGGACACCCTCAGCGGGCCGGGACCGCACCCGCACAGCGGCTCCTCCTGCGGCCAGCCGAGCCTACGCTTCTCCCCGTGCGGGGCGAGTGTGCCCAGGGGCAATGCGAGGTAGCCGGTCTTCTCCAGTTGTTTCGTGCTTGTTATGACCCGAGGCAACGGCCTGAACGGCCTCAGGGGAGGTTTGGGTTAGATATTAGGGAAAGGTTTTTCATCCATAGGGTGGGCACTAAACAGGCTCCCCAGGGCAATGGTCACAGCCCCAAGGCTGACAGAGCTCCAGGAGCATTTGGACACCGCTCTCAGGCACAGGGCCGGATTGTTGGAGTGTCCTGTGAAGGGCCATGATGATTCTTGTGGGTCCTTCCTACTCAGAATATTCTGTGATTCCGTTATTTTTCACTGGGTACTTGCATTATTAAGCACCAAACCCAAACTCTCCTGAGCACTCCTCACACGCGGCGTCTGTTTGTGCCCCGAGGCGTGAGGCGCTCCTCAGAAACAGCTGGAAATGCAGGACACCCCTCACACTTCCCCTGCATTTCAGCCGAGCATCATGGAATCGCAGGCGGGTTGGGCATGGGAAGGACCTTCATATCTCCCAGTTCCACGTCCCTGGCGGGGCCACCTTCCTGTGGCCCGGGCTGCTGAGAGCCCCGGGCGGCCCCGGTTCAGCCGGCTCCAAAGGCCGCTCTGGGAAGCGAAGGAGGAGGCTGCCGGCTCCGCGTGCGGGGCTGGGGGCACCGGGCAGCGGGCACAGGGCGGCGCGCAGCCCGCTCCGTCCGTCCTGCGAGCCGACGCGGAATCTCCCCATCGCTGCCGCTCCCGCTCGCTGCCGATTCCAGCCCTCTCTGTCAATGTCGTCTTTGGGTAAAATGCCGTTATCAGGGCACCGAGCCAACGGGCAGGTATATTCAAATAAACACTTTCAGTTCTTTGTTTCAGGCTGTCACACGTGGGCAGCTGCGGTGGGGTTCCTGTGGGTTTTGGTGTTCTAAGTAAGGGAAAATAAAGTATCTGGCACCGTGTTCCTTCACTGCACACCTGTTCCAGTCAGCACTGCTGATGCAGAGCCACTTTACAGAGCATTCTTTGTAAATTTGCCACACAGTCACAGTTATGCTATCAATTAATTAATTAAAATTGATGTCAGAAAAATGCACATTAATTACAATATATGGCTGTGTATTTTAAAATGCAGGTCCTCAGGGTAAAGTAGAAAAAAGTCTTTAAAAACAGGCAAAAATTAATAAAATATGAGGGCTAGTCTTGATTTTTCTCATACACATTTCATGTTTATGACATTTTATGCTGATACCTAAACAATTTTTGCTTTGCAAATTGGATCATATTGCTAACTGTTGTGCCAAATACTGTGCTTTGGTCCTCATTTTTTGTCTGGCTGCTAAGAAGCTCTTTGATGTTTGCATTTAAAACTTATTTTAGACCATAAAAATGTCAGAAAATCTGTATTTTGGGGGGGAAACTTTTCATTTTTGTGGACTGCAAGTCATTTAATAGAACAAAACAAAGCCTTACACAGTAACACAATGATTACCATTAGCATTTGTTACTATTTTTGAATACTATATGGAAAACTGAAGCCCAATAAGGTTACTTCTTTGAGGAATTTCAGTATTCTGTGGAATGGTTCATGTAATTTAGGAACCAGCCATTTCCTTGCCCTACTGTTTTCTACAGGAAGGAGACAGAATGTTTCCTGATAATCTAGATAAAATATTTCAGGCATCTCTGTATTATAATTTTATTTTTACTCTCTATGTTTTTATATATTTTTACTTCAGCTAAACATAGTATTAATGTAAAACTGTTCTGAGATGTCCTTCTTGTGGGTACACAGTTAATAGCCAGCAGAGGGCTGTCATTTCTTACCTTAGGAGACCAGAATTTAGGCATAAATCTTGCAATTTATTTTTGTGCAATTTTTCTTTACAAAACACTAGATTAATATTAAAAAAAATTTCATCAAAGCACAAGAAATAACTTGAATAGGAACAGCATAAATAATTTTTTGCTAAGAATTAGCTAAGAATTAGCTATGTAGTTTTAAAATTGGGAATAATAGGCTAGGAGAATGTTATTCAGAGGAGTGCATGAACACATTTCTATATCCAACAATCAAGGTTTATGTTTAACTTTAAACTTTAATAGTTAATATTAAAACCTATTTTTTATATATGTGTGTAATAAATATTTGGAGTAACTTTGGGAGTTTCATTCCATATAAAATAGCGAACACACACAAATTATAAATTACTTGCAAACCAATAGATGAGATGGTCAGTACAGCCCATTATCAACCTCCCAAGAAAGACATTTACTTGTGTGTTTTAAAAATGCATGAACAGATCTATTTATTTCATCAGATTAGCAGTAAATGAAAGTCAGGTTAATTGCCTGGTCCTGCAATAGAACAAATCCCTGGAGGGGGGATTAGTATTTGACTCCCTCCTTGTTCTTTGGATCAGCAATGTTAATATCAGTCCTTATGATAGCTTTTGACAACGAATTTGTTTTTAAATTTTAATTTTTACAAGTTATTCCTGTGAAAGAGGAAAATACAAAAATCATGACTAAGTCATTAATCTGCACATTTGGGTAAAGACAACAGTCTTGTCTGAAGGCAGTAACAGTTCTTTTGTGTCATAGTCATGAACTTTTATTACTGCTCAGCTGAACAGGACTACCTGTGAGAAGAAAAACAATATTTAAATAACTTACATAAAGCTTCTGTATTTAAGTAGAATTCTGTATTTTCAGCTGTGAAAACGTGGTAAGATTGTAAACTCTGTGGATTTTTTATTGTGTCTTTGATTTGGTTTGTTGTTTGGATTTAGAAACATTGATATTTGTCTGTATGTTTAAATATACATTGGAAATGGAAGAAATTGTGTTCCATAAGCTGGAAATTTATTAGAATCTCTGCTTTAGCCACATTTATTAATATTCTTAGAATATGAAGTTTTGAGGGGGGCACTTTCTATGATCTTTAATTGGCTGAAATAGATTTTTCTCCAGCACTCTACATACAGATCATTCTTTATAAGTTAAAAAATATTACCCCTATAAAAGAAAACCTAATTATTCTTTTTCAGCGAGGCTATTGTAAAAATTGAATATGACATGTTTTTGCTGGGTTAAAAATGAACTGCAATGAAAGAGCTGATTTGGGCTGTGGGCTGATGGATAGGGAACATTAGCAAGGGAAAGGTGAGTTCTCATCCTGCACTGGCTCTGCCAGAGCAGGAGACCCTGGAATTACCAACTCCCCCCTTTGTTTCCCCTTAGGTGTAGTTGCCATACAAGTCACAGCAAGTGTGCTCAGTGTAATTTGTGGTAAGTAAATTCTGAATTAGACTTAAGCAGCTGTTAATGATTCCCACAGGGTGTTTTTTTTCTCCACAATTACAAAGCTAGGTTTAAAACTTTAAAGATACATACATATGGTTTGTACTTCAGGATCTTGAACAAACTTAATTTTGAATTTTTCCCCTTCTATTTCTGCATCTTGTGTAAATAATATATGTGGTGATGGTGTAGAATATCCAACTTAATAATTTCTAGATTAAAAAGTCATGAAATGCAATGAGGTTTCTTTATTGAAGCAATATATAGAACTGACAGATAGATGAAGTGTTTTAATACATGACTTATGTTCAAGTCTCACACATTTCTGAGGGCCATGGGCATATTCACTCAGTGGTGTTTAGCTGTTCATTTAGTAGAGGTAACTTTACTAACAACCTATTAATAGCAGAAGCAGAAGCCATTGATGGTGTAATGGGGAACATTTACCCCACTGTAACCATTGTAAAGCTGTTGTATGGTAGTGGCCATACAAATCTGCTTTTTCAATTTTAATTGAAGATTTTGTGTTTTCTGACTCTAAATGAAAAAAATATTGATGACAAGGTAATGTTCTGAGTGCTTTTAGAAGTGTCATTTTTCTTGCCAATTTTTTTATACATTAGTTTGGTTACTCTGATGATATCCCAGTAGTAAATCTTAGAGAAGCCAAGTCCTTGCTATATTGGTGTCACAATTTTTTTATGTTTTATAAACAGAAGTTTGTTTATTTAACTAATCTTTAGAACCAAACATCATTTTTGGCTTGTGAACAAGTGTTGAAGTTTGTGTAACTTGCTGTATATTTTGGTCACTCTTTATGCTGAAAGCCCAGGGTGTGGTTTGGTGGTTGGATAAATGCACCTTTATGACTGACAGTAGCTGACAAGAAAAGGCTGTGACCACATGACAGAATTGTCTCTAAGGTTCACATCCATGTAGAAAAGTGTTGGTGGTTTAGTGCTAAACCAAATGGCATTAGGTGAGAATAGCTGTTGTTTGCCTTCTGATTATCAGAATAACGTTAGCACCAGATTTGCATCCTGGGGTTGTTTGCTCCCATCTGACTGATTTTAACATAGAAAATGGGTGTTTCCTAGATTTCTTTTCCGTAGGAAGTTGGTTGGTTTCTATGGCTTAGAAGACCTTAATTAAAAAAAGAAGTTGGAAAAGCGAGGTTCAGATGATCATAAACTCAAACCCTAATTACACAAGTACCATTTACAGGCAGCTGTGTGTGATTTTCAAACAAAATAACTTTTTGAAAAGCACAAGTTGTTTCTTATAAACGACTACAATAATGATTTATTACTGTAAACCTTTGATTAGTGAAACTCTGAAATTTTGCTTTGTGAGGTTGGAATGGGATGGGATGTACCTAAAGACAGGAAAAGAAATGTTTAGTGTTTGAAGTGCACTGCACTTCTGCAATAACATTTGAGCTGGCATTCTTTCTGGGAACTATGTACCTAGAGAGAATCAAGGCTGGCACATCAGCAGTGATGGCTTTTGGACATAATTTGGAGTAGTAGATGTATGCATACCGCATTTGCTAATTTCAGTCAGCAAACAAATTTGAGAACTGGTATGATGAAACTCAGAAATAGGTGTTGGGCTTGATTAGGAAGAGTAGGAAGGTAACCTCTGGTGTATCAGCAGATAGGCTGCTGCTAGGAAAGGAGGTGAAATGTTGAAAATATTCTGAACTACCCATTAAAACATTCATGCAGTACAAATACAATCAAATAAATTGAGGATATTTCATATGCAGAAATGAAAGCAAGACATACAATATTCTAAAATAACTGGATTTTTTAGTCTAAGATTAGTAGCTTCTTATTTTACCCACCTTAATTTACATTAAAGCTAATTGCTATCATTGATGACCTCGAGATCCATGACCCCATTACCCTCTCTGACTCTATTATCAGACTTTTTGGAGCTTAAAAATAATGGCATTGCTTGAATGCAGTTACATGTTTTCAGGTTTCCCAGAATTTCTAGCGCTGCCCTGGGATTACTTCTAGGCTAAAGAAACAGTATCCTTGTGTTTGTAATAACTGTGGGGATCTGCCAGCCCTAAGGGCCACTTAAGCTGCAGTTTGGGAAGCCCAGGCAGAAATCAAAACCAGAGTGCTCATCCACGGGGATGTGCTGCAAAAGGAACCTGAAGATGGAGAACGTGAACGCTTTTCCTACGCAGTGGTTTAATTTGCTCCTGAATCTTGAACTTTGAAGTCTTAGGCAGTATTACACTTTGTTTTGCTGTCAGTTTATTATGATTTGCCTCTGATGCTCTGAAGCAAAAGACTATTACTAGTGATGGTTTCCATAGCAATTACAACCATCTGAATATTCATGGCACTGCTTTCTCATTGTTTCCATTTTTCCAAGGATTTTTATTTACCAGATGACTGGTGCGAGGTAACTTTATTAGAGAGATGCAAGGGGGATTTGTTGAGTCCTTTTGGGAAAGGAACCATCTATCTTAGCCATGGTATTTGTCAAAAACATAGTGAATAGTCTGGCAATTAAAAAGCTGCCTTTATTATCTCCCCACATTTGTAGCCTAACGGAATATGTAAGAGTGCCACAGCCATTTCACTTCCCAGGGCATTGACTTCATGCAGCTGGGTCAGAGTTTGAGCTGTGAGTGGTTGTGTACACATACTTCATTTTCCTGGCTCTTCAGAGTAGAGCCAAATGGAGCAAGTGGTGTCATAGCTTGTCAAATCCTTTTTGTTTACACTACCAAAAGAGGATCAGATGCTCTTTGTGATCTCTGAAGTCTGCTGTGATATAAAAAGAAAGCACTGACAAGTAGATTTGGTCCAGTTCTGTGCTGGCTTTTGCCCTTTTCATCATGATTCCTTGACAGGATTTCCAGTTATGACAAAATTCTCCATTATGTCTACTATCTATGTATCATTTTCTGAATTAGACTTTAGTGATACAGCAGCAATTAATTGTTCCACACAGAGACTGTCACAAGTCAAAGAATCTCACTTCTTTTGGAAGTTGAATTCCTTCAGCACTGGGAATTGCCCAGTAGCTCACTGGGAAGTTATGGAAACAGAACCAGAAAAGCATGTGTCATACATGAGAACTATTAGAGTTCTTAATCAGAAATAAATCTGTCTGTCTTGATTCTTCTTACACTTTGTCAGATTTGATTCAGAGGATGGGTTGTTCTATTACTTGCTATTTCCTGGCAGATCTTTTACTGTGTAATCTCATAGTCCCCTAGTTCTAATATTTTGTCTCTCTTCCCTTGCCCACCCTCTATTGACACGTGATTTGTCGTTTCTCCTACCCAAAGCAGAGCTTAGAGCTTTAACTTTCTTCCAGAGAGTTACACCTTCTCTCTGATTATTTGCAGTTTGTTTTGTGTTCTTTTGTGCTCACACAGCCAAAACCCAGCGAGCTACGCAGATTTGTTATGAGATAAAGTGTCTGATTCTCTAGAGCTGCACAGATGGAACGGTGCTACTTTCACAGTGGATGTGCTACTAAAATTTAAAAGGAACAGCATGAAAAAAATCTTATCTGTAAGCGAAGATTCTCATTGAAATGTCTGTCTTTGGAATCCAAAAATGGTGACTGAATGCATAAGGTGTTTGTTAAAGAATTAACTCAAGCTGTTCAGCTCTTTTTCAAACTTTACTGCGACAGATAAACTAAGTTTTCTTTGGATTTTTTTAGAAATATTTTTCTTATAAGAAATAGATCTGTGTAGAATTTTTGCTGAAGTTTCTCAGCACTTTTCAAAGTAACCACTTACTTTGTACAAGCACTTTAGACAAGAATTTAGAATTGAATTCTAGACTCAGTCACGAGATGTGGAAATGCTACTTCTGTGGATCCTAAGGAATCGAAGTTAATTGCAGTAATTTACTGCTGAGCTGTGTGGTGCATAAAATCAAAATATATAGACTGACAAGAAAATCTACAGTCAAGCATATTCATTTTGACAGATGAATGGTACAATTTCAGTGCCATTAATAACTCATTATGGGTATTATTTCTTCTGCTATGCCTTCTTTGACACACTCTTGGTGTACCAAATCTGCCTTCTGTTCTTTCTTTGTGCTGTTATCAACCACTGTCTCCCCTCTGGAGGTTTTTCATAGACCTCAATCCTCTCAACCCTGTATAAAACCCATTTTACTTCTGAAAACAACTGGCAGGGCTCCTCAGGATATGATGCCCATGGAGTGAGAGACAGAGGCCAGTCCTTCTCCAGGGGCTGTGGGGCTGACAAAGCTAAGAAGTGGTGGGACTCACCCCCCTTACAGATGGATACAATTCCAAAATATCTCCAGGGAATCTGAACTAATTTTTTTCCTGGATTTCACTGTACCCCCTTTCTAAAACTTTTTTGGGCTGCAACATGTTACAATGTGCCCCTCCTGTGCTGTCAGACCATGTTCTTAACACGGGTTCTTGCCTTCCTAGAGGGCCCCAGTAGTGTCACTTATGGACAGAGAGCTGAAGATGGAAAAAATCTCTGTCCTGAGCTCCCTTACATCCTTTTTTATAAGCAGTGCTGCTGCTCAAACCCCATCTGTCTTTGCAGACCTATCCTATTTATTATTTCATTTTGATTTTTTTTGTTCCTCTAATGAGCAGAAAACTCCTCAGGAGAGTTACGAAACTGCCATAGAGGTGCTTACCCATAATCTAAGTTTATTTATTAATCCTTGCACACTGTTACTTAGTAAATTAAGTTAAATTAATCAACTCAGTCTTTAGTGTATGGAGATTTAATTTTATACCTTTTTATGTATTATTATTTGAATGAAATTCTTACTACTTACTTTTGGATAAAATGGTGCAGACATCATCATCATGACAGGAAAGCAGTGAGGAAGGACAACAGTAATATATATATATATATA
>VZRX01023465.1:0-15725 GCA_013398075.1 Notiomystis cincta | reverse complement strand
AAGATCATCCCACGACACTGGCAAATTATGAAGAAAGGTACCAGAACAGGTAGAATCTGTGTGTGACCATGGCTTTCTAAACGGCTGTTAAAAAAGAGTTTAAAATCAGAGTCCTATTACAAGACTGGTTCCAGTGTACACTCCAAACTAGGACCTCAGTTCAAGCCTATCAAACATTTGACTACTGCCTAAGTTAAAACAGCATTTTGTCAACACTCCTTTGAAAAACTGCTGTGTGGTTATTTTATAAAGATACGAGATCTTAGATTCACGTCCCACTACAGTAAGAGTCCTCTCCTGTGGGGACTGGAACTATTATATCTCCATATTGATCAGAAGCTCCTTTAGGAGGCCACACAGTTAGTTCTCATTTTGACAAAGAGTTACAAATTTCCCAGAGCTGGCAACATACTGCCAGAGGCCTCAATCATGCATTCCATATGTATATTAGCAACTATACTACAATCTCTCAACTATATTCCCATACTTCTCAGATCATTACAGAAAACTTGAATTGACTAATGTATTATATCTCGGTCATCATCCCAGGACAGGTGTGTTAGTGAAGGGAGAAACTAAATTAAATTAAGATAGACTTCAAGTGAACAACTGCTTTCTAGTCCTGCACACTTTGTGATAAGTGGGTCTTTGGAAAAATAGCAGAAATGCCAGATTAAATTTTGCTTTTTGGAATGCAAGTATCTTCTGGAATTACTGGTGTTGGAAAGCTGAAATAGAAAAGAAGGTTAAGAAGGAAAAGGTACACCCTTACAACAATTTGTTTCTTAGCTTTTAAAATTCCTGCTGCCAAAGAGGATCTAGAGAAATAGTCTGATCATCACTTCTTTGCTCATCAAAAACATTATTGTGTGGGGAGCTTGGAAAAGGAGCAAACACAGAATAGACAATAACAAAGATACCTTAATTTTGCTGATTTGTGGGGTCCAAATATCAAAAGACTCCCCATAAATTACACGGTCTTTTCTTTGAGCTATTTTTGAAGAAGGAAGAGCTCACTGAAGTGAAAATAGTGGTCTGCATTCAAAGACTTGAATGTGTACCTATTCCAGTAAAAAAATTAACTTGTATGTATGTACAGTATGCAGCAGTTGCAAGGATGAGTAGCTCTGCATCACTCCTCTGGTCTGTGCACTCTTCAATGACATCAATTTTTCACCTTGACCTCTGCCATGCCCCTATGACTGGTTCTTGCACTGAAACATTACCTTCAAATAGGTCTCACAAGTGGTAGGCAGAAGCTAGGGTTCTGGTGAGGTTTTTTGTGCGGGGTTTTGTGGTTTGGGTTTGTTTTGCTGTTTGTTTGGTTTTAGTTTTTTGCTCTTGGTTTTGCTTGTTTGTTGGTTTTTTTGAGATGGGAACAGCAAAAAACCATTTACCTCAAAGGCTTCAGAGGATTTTGGCTGCTGTAGGCTGGGAGAATGATAGAGCACAGGTTGAACATCAGGAGACAACATGAGACACAAATTTGTAACCTGATGCAGGCCAGTGGAGGAAACTAGACAAAAGAGCCTATAAAGCAGGCTCTTGGGATATCTTAAAACTGCTCTATCATATTTTTAGAAAGAATTTTAAAGTTTCTAAGTAGGATTTACTTTTTAAAGCTGTTTATAAGAAATAAATGGCTTTTCTTTTTAGATGTCTTTTTAACTCAGAAAGCACATAATTTCTGTTACATTAACCTACTTCTGTGGCTGATATATTACATGTGTTTGACAAAGAATTTTCCTAACTGGAATTTTGGAACAGGAATCTAAAATTTAAAATCTATTTGGTAAGGAATGAGCATTGCCTCTTCTGCTAGCATCTAAAGACTCAAGAGGCCCTTAAAATTGCTGACAGACTTCAGATAGAAAGAGACATTTGCTGCATGCCACACAGGATTTCACTGCATGAGGACAGAAGGGAATGGCTTTCATAGCTTTAAGGGAAATTAAATAACCAAAAAAGGGAAGTGTTACAGTAAAAACTCCGTCCTTCCTGTGGAAAGGCAAAACAAAAAACCCTATCCTTGGACATATGAGAGGCTTTAATGAGAAAAATTAAAGATATGGAAAATTGGACACAATATATTTGTCATGAGCTGGATGTAAACCTTTTCCAGAAAAAAACCCTGCCAAAGTAGCCAGCTGAAAGACTGTATCTGCTTCCCAGTCACCACCTTGCACCAAAGGTGAATTTAGAGCTATACAAACCACACTAGAAGTTCATTTGTTTCTGAGAAAATCTATAACCTAAAATTAGCAGTAGACAACAAAATCCAATGAAATGACACACATGTAATCTATGACATCCATACTGCAGTCCCTCAAGTATGTCATGGAAGGATTTCGAGTTGCTTTCACAAGAGCTTGACTGCTGCAAGAGAGGGCAGCTGAAAGGAGTTTTTGGCATAGGTACTGCAATAGAGAACTGCACAGGAGGCGAGGTGGAGAAGAAGCTGCGGGAAACATCCAGAAAGCAGCTAGGCAACAGACATATGAAAAGCCCGAGCAGAAAACAAAACACCTGCACTGAAGCACAGTGATAAACATTTCAGCCTCTACACTTATTGATAATGAATAAAAGGAAGTTGCACTACACTTGAACTGTTCAGAAATTTCTTAAAGCTAAGAAGCTCTTTACAGGCTGTATTGGAATGTCAGCTAGCCAGCACAAGCAAATGTACACCTCTGTGTAACACAGGCACTATGCAGTGTGTAACACTGTTGTGGCAGAGACTCACAAGTCACAGCTCCCCACAACCATCTTCTTGTCAAACTTAAAAATAACCTTCACTTTTCAACATGGACACAATGCACATCAGTAGTTGCTTATAAACAACCTGTTGACTCAAACAGAAACAATCAGTTGCGGCGGCACTGGACCTGCACACATGTGACTTTCAGGTGGCAGCAACAACAGGTACTTAATCTACCTCCCTGACCAGGGGATCAGATCTCACAGGCATGTCTGCTTAAGTTTTGTTTCGGGATCTCAGTATAAACAATAGTTCATACAATAGATATAGTGCCCTCATTGTTCTGGCATTCTGATGAACTGTCAGGGCTTTCCACAGGAGACCTGCAGTTGCTGAGATTGGAAACTTCATGCAACTGAAGAGTTGCCCCATGTTTTGTCTGCAATATGCAGCTACAGCCTCCTGATGTACATACACACAGTATCACTCATTAGAGAACTGACAATACCCAAGTGGTCAAATGATACCAAGTACCCTGTTTTTTGATCTTTGTCCTTTCTGACACCAACATCAGTGTCTTAACTGTGCAGATACTGTGCCCTGCAGTCATCAATTGAAGAAAATGTCAGCAGGTGATGATTCATGCTTCATTGGTGCTGCTCTATAATTTAACAGCAGTATATACAAATTAGATCTGCCTCCACTGCCTTTTTCTTAAGAGAGCTGATATTATTTTAATGCTGTTTTCCAGCAACCTCCTTGCTCATGGTTAAGGGAGAGTAGCAGCTACTAGCAAAAATCTTTTCTTGAAATGAAAAAAATAGATTACACTTGTGATAGTTCACTTGTGGAAGCTACCATACCAGATATAAAATGTATAAGGAATAGATTCAATAGGAACCAATACTTGGCTGTGAAATCTAGTAGAGAGAAAAGCAAGAGAAGAACATCAGATTAAGAGAAACACATTGTTTTCCCCTTCTAATTTAGAGAACAGTATGACTCTTTTGTTCAATGCAGAGGTACACCTACTTTGCTTTTTTTTCATCACTAGGTTCAATAAATTTTCTTGAAAGAAACTCTTTTTATGGCCTCATCAACAACTTCTTATATTTTTTTTGGTAAGGTCAGTACAAAAGAACTCTGTTACATCATTTACATTTTTCAATTTTTAAGTGACCTTTATTATACCATTTGAGAAAACTGAGTCCTCTTCACAGTACCTTTAAGCAAAGGTCCTTTTTTTACTAGAATATTTTTGAAAATAGGAATAGAAACAGGGGACATGTTATTATGCCCAGTATGTTGAAATAGTGTTATTTGGTTTTGCTGGGTCTCCTCCCAGTGCTGGTCAACTGCAACCCACATGGCAACAAGGAGCAGAATTTTGCAGAAAAGTACTTAAATAGTTTCTCTTGGGACTCTGGAGCATCACATTTTTTCAGCTGCTGAATATGATAGATCCACAGCCACTATATATCTCCCAGATTTGAATCTCATTCACAATTATAGCTGAAGGGGAAAAAAAGTCTTGATCCATTACAGGAAGATAGGGAGAAAAGAGGAGGAAGATAAAATGCAAAGCCAGGAATGGCTGATTTTTTCAGGGTCAGTTTCAGTAAAAGCTAATCCCTCATAGATAGCAAGATGAAAATTTTTGCACCTCATTACCTCTTGGATATAAACATTTATTCACACCAACTCCAGTTTTCACATGCACCTAGCAGGACCTAAACCTCTTCTGCTTCAGCAGTCTGGTAGCCCACCCTGCCAGCCCTGACAAGCTAAAAACCTCCCATTCATTGTTGTATGGGAACAGTAACTATAGCCTGAGAAGTGACAGTGAACAATTCAGCCTCTGGAAATACTTCAATAAGCAAAAACTTATTTTTTAACTGCTTCAGCCACTGAAACACTTGACTTACAATTACTCACCATACCTGATTCAAATACCTTATTCAAGGTTGTTGGATCAGGTGGCTAAGGAAGACTCCTCCATGATACAGTGTATATATTAAGTCCCCATATTTGTCATTATTGACATAACAGTTCATGTAAATCTGGAAAAAGTTAATAAACCTAGCCTTTTAGGACTACTCTCCAGACAGAACACAGCATTTTTTTAATTTAAAAAAAAAATAAACACCAAAAACAAACCAAACATAAAAACAAAAACAAAACCACCAAGAACCCAAGCAAAGCTAAAATAACTTATTCTTAAAGACTAAGAAAACCCCATGTCTTTGGAAATGCTGCTCTGTTTCTGTTTCAACTTATTACCAAAGCAGAGCAGATTTGAATGATTACTCCCAATGAGTGAATTGCCTGCTGGGATATATAACACTAAAACACATTTCATTTATAAATGAAATGGGTTTTTTCGTCTTGCTGTCTTAAAGCAATCCCCATGCTCTGCTGTCTTATTAAATACCATTCTCTAACATGTTGGTGATGCTTTATACATACTGACACTCCTGTTTATTAAATACACGTATTATCAATTGTATTACCCCAACCACATTATAATCACTATTTACACCAATTTAATTGGTACTGCTGCTGAGCACTATCGGTACTAATAAAAACAACTAAAGCACTGAGAATACAGCAAATGTTTTCTCAGCTGAAGGTCACACTCTCTGTTGACCTGCTCCTCCCTTTCTGTCTCTGAATTTAGGGCAGCATGAATGGAAAAGTACAAGACTCAATTTACAGCTAATTTGGTACTAGGCTACTTCTCAAAGTCCTGCCCTACTTTGATCACAGGAAGTATCATGCACAAAAGATTTATGTGTAACTCTTTTGCAAGCAAGGATCTACTCTGTTTTAACCCAAATCTCATGGCAGTCAGACCAGGTCCACCCTGAAAATATATACCAAGTCCTTACTCTCTATAGCACATGCATAATTATTCACCAACAACAATATCAGCTAAAGCTGTTTGAGTAGAAGGCCTCTAGGATTTCATAGGTAATAAAAGTTCTTTTTAGAAAAAATCTTAAATCAAAGAAATAAGTTTCCGCACTATACTTTGTGCAATATTTAGAGAAAACTACAGAAATGGTACAATTCTTTATTAAATATTAAGAGGTTCTGAAAGAGCAGTTTCTAGGGGGCCCATTTAATTTCTAAACAGTCCCACTGGGTTTCATCTCTTCTGAATTCCATGGGGAAAAAGAGGTTAATTTGCATTTAACAATAATAAAAAATTGATAACAGGAGGGGAAAACATCTTGCAAGCACTGCAATCACCCCAGAAAAAAAAAAAAAAGAAAAGTAAGAAAGAGTATTTAAACAAAAATTTAGGACAACTCATATTTGAATATTATATCTTAAGGCACAGAGCCAAATGCAGATGCATCTAGCCATGTTTTGGACCAATGCCAAATTCTCTCCATCCCAGTTGTTCAATTTTATAGTGAAAGAACAAAAGCGGGGGGGTTGATATAATATCATTTGGTAACCAATGTTTGGGGGCTTGTTAAGGTGCAAGTGAGGGCATTTATGTGAAAGTAGAGCATAAAATTAAAAGTGTTATTAAAACTAAAGAATGGCGTGTGTCATGGCACTGTATTTTTTGATTAGTTCTGATAGCAGCAGGGCAGCTCAGTGTAAGGATTTACAATCAAATACATTGTTTCAATTCTCTGGTTTCAATTCACAACCATCTTGAAAAATATCAAATCTCGACGTAATATGCAGTGACAATCCCAAATTTACTATGGCAATTGTGTTTCTATCTGCAAGCAAACAAACATCTACAACAAGGATTTTATTCTTCTCTCATAGCATTGATAAAATAAATTCAGCAAATCCCAGTGTCTGGGAATATTGACATGCTAACGTTAGGGATTTGCTCCAAATTGCAATTCATTCACTAGGTCCTTCCTACCAGACACAGGAGAAGGGAAGCTGACAGCACTGGACTGGGACAGAGCAGAGCAGGCGATTATCAGCAATGCCAGAGATCCATGCCCACCTTCTCCTCTTCAGTCACGCTAACGTATTTCATGGTGTGGAGGATCACTGAGTGAGGAAGTAACAGCTGCAGAGGCAGTACCAGCCTCCACAGACCTATGGAATATTAGCAGGCACATTAAGCCTGATCCTGTTGTTATTAATTTCCTTGCTGTCCTATTCACAATGTGAAACTCTCCCTGGAAGTGTTTTGAGCAGCAGAATAGAAGCTCTAATGGGTATCCAAAGTGACTGGGGCCAACTAAGGTGACAAAGAGCCTCTATGTCCCCATCCTGGACCTCCATCACAGTGGTGGTTTGGGGTGGCTGCTCTTCCAAGGGCGGAAAAGACACCTTCCTTTTAAATGCTTACTGTAAAATAGTGACAACTCAGTTAAGTAAGTAATGATAATCCTAGAGATTTGTAGCTGCAGAAAGTTAGGCTGGCTGGTCGGAGGGAGAATAAAGAGCCTCTTTCATACATGGGATATTTACAGTGGCCAAAGAAACCGTCTTTAAGGGGAAATACAGAATCCCAACTTCCAAGCTCCAACTGGGGGACAAATGTGATAGCCAGAGGGTAAGGACTGGAATTGGAGCATGTGTGGAACCACTATCCAGGGCTGGCTCTGACTCCAAACTAACACTCCTAAGAGGAAAGGGAAGGGTGAGGCCAGGTCATCCATCACTGCCATGGCTGTCCCTGATGGCCCAGGAGCACCTGTGACACATCCTCCCACACAGGCAGAGACAGCAATAGGTCTTGGAGGACCATTTTGAGTGCTCTCTGGGTTGTTCTTCAGCACATTTCTCTAAGGCCAAATTCAGCTTGACTACAGGCGGCTGCCTCAGAGCTGAAGTCAATGAAGTTGCACCCACCTACACCAGATCTGAATTGACTCTATGAATAGCTATGTACAGGGTAGGATATTCAAATTCTGTAGTTGCCAAAACCAGACATCTGTGTCAAAACATTTGACAAGTGCACTGATATATGTCAGCAAATTGCCTGAGGTACTTGCTAAAAAACTACAGTAACTTTTTCTTCCTGAAATACTTAATTTGCACAATGATTAGAAAATGGCTACAAAGGCAAAATGCTAATAAATATTTATCTGAGAATTTAACTGTATGCTTGTATTCAAGAAATGAGACTGCAACTTAAATTTTATTATATTCAAAAAAAAAAAAAAAAAGGGCAAACAAACCCCACAACATTCAAATACTGTACCTTCCAAAGCACAGCTATCTGACGAGGTGCTCATGGGATGGGACAAAATACTTCTGCAATTACCAACTCAGCCTGTAGCCATTGCAGGAAATTAAAGATGATCATGATCATCAGTTCCAGAGAGCAATCTCTGTGCGATGTAACATTGATGGGTCAAGTGCCCTGTACTGTCTCCTAGCTTAATAATAGAGTTGCACACCAGATTGCTTGAGGAATCCATATGCCGACATTCTGACTTGGTTGCCTCAGCCTGGGCTGCACTGCTTATTACTGGTGTATCTAGATACCACATTTAAGCAAGAAAAAAAGCCAGATTGAAAAAGAAAAAAAAAAAATCCATTATCAGATGATTTCGGAGCTTGTAAGGTATGGAAAGAAGCATGAGAAAATTCTGTGGAAAGGAATATCCAAGACTGAAAGACATCACCTCTGCTTTTCAGGGAAGAAGGAATACAGTTTGGATTCCCAAGAGACACAATATATACTCTCTATTGAAATGAAGGTGGCTTCATAAGTAACATCAACAAAGAATGCCAAAGCAGACTATCCAGGTCTTTGATCATTAGGATTTGTATTATAAAGATATATATTTCTTATTCTTCTGGCATAAAAACCCCCCAACTCAGAATTGCTGCAAAACCATAGTTCTGGGCTCTTAAGAATTCACTGATTCAACATTCAGAAGAAAAAAAAAAACAAGCATAAACTAAAGCAATGACAGCAACATTTTACAAACAATATTTTTTAAAGAACCATCAGATATTTTAACCTAGCCTGAATAATTTAAAAAATTATGTAAAAATAAAAAGATAGTCACAGGGAATAAATAAGTACAAGATCATGTTTTGTAAAACAACAGAGATAAGGTAGCTGTCCAAAACCAAGCACAAAAGGCAGTTTTCCTAAGAATATGAACCCATCTGAAAACAATTTTTAGTTAGTAAATTGAAATTGAATTTTAGCTAGTAAATGAAACAAACCTAAGAAGCAGAGCAAATTACTCTGGTGCACTGCAATTGTGACATGTCTGTATCCATTCTATGTAACAGGTAGTAGTATCTCTTCATAGCACAACAGTATTTGACATAAGTTTATGTAAAGCTGCATTGCACAGAATAGCTATATTTTAGCATTTACTGTAGCTTAAACTATGTTACTCTGATGACTGCAAGATTTAGTTCCACAATTTTATGCAACTGGCAAACAGGCAGAAACAGTATAATTTAACATTTATGAATTGCCAATTTCCTCATATAAATACTGGAAAGAACTCTGCAATTATCCAATTATCTAAAGATAGTAAATTGCAGTTTGGAATGCTACTTATTTATTAAAGTGATTTATAAATTAACATAAGCACATTGATTTAAAGAGTCTAATCCAGTGACTCAACAAAATGTTACTCTGCCTAGGCCAGGTGGTTTTGTAATTGTGATACATTAGGGAATTTCACTGTGTTTAACATACCTTTAACTCACCCTTTCCCTTGAAAATGAACTATTGAGTTCTTTAATGGAGAAGTGCCCAGGAGGCCTTTCTGGAGTCAGAGGTAAAATACAAAAAAAGTTTAGTATGAAGCACCCAAATATTTGCAATTTAGGCTATCACAACTATTCTTATCAAATATATTATGCCCACTACAAGGCATTTAATTACTTTCCTTTCATTGTCTACAGGTAAGAGCAACTCCTCTTTCCCCATCCCATTGACAGGGCTGCTCAGAAAGCACTTGCTCAAGCAGCAAATCTAGAACACAAGAGCAAATGAACAGGCAAAGTTAGCCTTAATTCACTTGCAGGAAGGAAAGTTTCCATGTATGAAAGCAATTGTGCAAAGAGAAACCACTTGTTTCCTGAAATTTGACATTCATTGCTTAAGTATGGGATCAAGCCCACAATTTGGTACGAATCAACAACCAGAAAAGTTTCAAAGTTCTTTGAGCCCCAGACACACAGAAACGTGTACCAAAGAAATGCATATAAAATGCATACAATAAAGTGGAATGTGTTTACTATAATAAAGAATGTATATAAAAATACATAAATAATTGCTTTTTGTATGCTAGCAGTAATATTTTATCTACAAGGTCAAGCCAAGAATTTCAGTGATATGCACTTACACATTGCCGTATATTGCTTAGTTACATAAAGGCTTTTCTTGGAGAACTATATTCAAGGGTCCATATATCTCTTTTTTGACATGCTCCCAGAAAACGAGTTGTAAAAACTTGGTAATTTAGTGAAAGTACTTCTATTCAATCTCTTGTATTGTGTTCATAATTACAGTATCAAAGGACCTTCCATTAAAGCAGAAATTGTGTGTCACACATTTGTTCTTTCTTCTTCTCCTCAAGAGGACAATTGTGTGTGGTCCTTTTGCTTCATTTCTTGCACACATAGACTGTTGGGGAAAATCTGTGCTGGGGAACCTAGGGTGAAAGACTTGTGTTAGTGTCAAAGATGTTAAATTCTATGGTGCTACTTCAACTTTGTGCAAAAGCATTACAAGGCCATACAGAGAATAATGTCCTTTAAGTAAAACCATCTTTTAACCTTATATATACAGAGTTGTCCTCTCATTGACCTAAATATTTACTGCACAGAGCATGTGCTGAGGGCTGAGTCATCAGTAATGTAAAAAATTCAGAGGATTGGTGAAATCTTAGTCACACCCATCCTCTACAAATCTTAAAGGTTTAAGCTGAACTGTCTTCCATTAGCAGACATGCAAATTTATGTAATGAAATGTTGAAACCATTAAATCACCAAGAAGAGCCTGGTAATATTTTCCCAAAAAAACTCTTCCAACAGAAAACTGGTGTTCTGACTAAAAAATTTTTACAAAAAGTATCTGCTTTCTATGGAAATTTTGTCTGCTTGTTGAAAAAATAAAAACATGAAAAGTTTTTGAAACCCATTCTCTGAAAAGTTCTAGTCACAGACATAAACTTAGCTTCTTTTCACACATCTTGACAATGTTTAGATCTGTTGACAGTGTTGTTATCAAGAAATGCCGAGGGGACACGGACAGAAATCTGTTTCATGTAGCTCATTTAAGATAATACCTTCTCCTACCGTTTGCTATCCCAGCACAGCCAGTATGTCCAGAAATAGATGGAAACAACTGTGTGCAAAGGGTGGTTGGTGATAAATCCATCAAAATTAAAATTCAAGGTTCAAAAATCTTGACAACAAGAAGGGATCCAGATTTGAATTTGACAGCAAAATGAAAAGAGCAAAATTCTCATTATACACTCTTCCATGGCGTTCTGGGGATTTAATCCTAGAAAGTTGCATCACAACCAGGTACAGGTTCCCATTGCTCTCCTAGAGGACTGACAGGCTCACTGTCACTTTCAGGGATCAATTTTGGTTAGGCTCATGACACTACTGTAGTTTGAGGCCAAGAGAGTATTAGGATAATATCTGTATAGAGAGCAGAGCACTGAACCTAGCACCAGTACTGAAGACTGAAAATTGATTTTAGCCTTATCTGTTTAGGGTCTAAACAATCTCTAAATTTCTTTGTCAAGTTCTCAAATTCAGGTAAGTCCACCTCGAATTTAATCAGCAAAAAACACATCACTGACCAAAAAAACCCTCTTTCCTTCTTTTTAAGTCTTCCATGCTAGATGACCTTTCTGAAACTCACTGTTCTTGAAATTTTAGGCAAACACACTCTAAAATTCCAAAGCCCAGATGCCTAGAGTGTAGGCAGAACTTCTTATACCAGGGAGATGAGCACAATGCAGGATTGAGGGTACTCAACACAAAACAAAAAGAGGTAAGGTCAGGCCCCTGGGGTCTCAGCCCTGTCTTTTCAACCTATTATCAGCTCTCCTCCCAGCTCTTGTTCTATCAGGTGTGTCAATAATTTTATCAGATTGCATAGTTTTGGTGTTAATTGAGTTCTCAGACTCTCAAAGGTTTACACCACCACCCCCATGTTGTTAGCTCTGCATAGATGAGGTTTGTACTTAAGTGAGATCCAAATGGGTCCAAACGCAGAGCTGTTACTACAGTCTCCCTTCTGGAGATGTGAATGGTTTCATTAGAAATAAAAGAACCACTGAGCACCTTCAATAGAAGGGGTCAAGAACTGACAATAGATTTGCTCCTCACCAAGTCACCTGGTGTGGAGAGTGTCTAGAATCCACACAACACCTCTGTTGTCCATGTATGTTGTGCCTTGCTGGTGGTTTCCTGTATATAGGATCACATTGTATATTTACCCTGTGCCCAGTCAAAAAGGGCAAGAAGTATGGTTAAGGACTAGCCAAAACATACAGATGTCAAGCAGAAATATTAAAAGTCAATACTGAAAAATGAAGTAATGTAACATTGTCTAGGATAAGACATGCAGCTTCTCTAACATCACTTCAGTCAATACTGTCCTAAGGCACGGGGTACTACAGGAGAAAATGCAAGGCCACATGCAGTGAGGGCTTTACTTGTTACCTGTATATGTCTGTTGGTTGAGGTTTTTTGCCTTACATTTTGTTAATATGTACATATGGAGATTCAGCAGGGAGAAAAATAATGTCCTTGTGGGTCAAAGAGACCAGGAGAAGAGACTAACACTGGGTTTTCAGTGTCTTGTGCTAGGGTGTCTTTGATAAAACTACATCATACACATAATCTCTGAGAAGCCTGGATATTGCTCGGTGGCAGGTAATCTTGCAATTATAATAGTGTTTTTAGTGGGAATAAGTAATAAAATGTTCTTCTTTCAACTACTGAAATAATTTCCAAGCCTCAATGTCTACTTATAAATATGTATACTTGTAACACTGGCCTGACTCAGATATCTTAGCTATGTTCTTTCACTGAATATGTCCATGAAAATGCCCCTCTCTCTGCTCAGTCACAGATGGAGTCTATGTTCCTAAATGACTCAGCAGGTTAAGGTCCCTAACAGCAATTTCTCATGCATTTCTTTCCATTGTGTACTTTTCTCAAGTGAAGTTGGTTTTATCGATGGCATGTTTGGAAAGACAAAATCCTGCAGCAACTTCTGAAGAGGAGTCTGCCCCATATGCCAGTATGTGAGGACAGGTGCTAGGCTCCTCATCTCTCCAGGGAGATGAGTAACAGTGGTAGCTGAAGACAGCAAGATCTAGTAAGTCTGAAACTGGTCTGGAATGCAGGAAGCCTGAATTTTATTCCAAATCTGTCACTGTGTGTTTTGTGACTCATCTTAGGTAAATTTTCTTTATCACTCATTAGCTTCTTTTCTCTATCAATAATTTTCTTCCTTATCTCTTCATGGTATAAACTCCTTGAGATAAGAGCTGCTAGTCTTTATGTATGGAAAAACAGAAGACATAAGATGACCATTACACAATTAAATCATAAACACAGCATTTTATTTTTTTTATATGTGCATGTAATTTTTAAACACTTTAGAAACAATCAGTTAAATCTGCTTTTCCAGTGTAGTAAATTGACAATACTCACATGAAAAGCTTTTAACTTCTGAAAATCAGTGGCAAACTACGGACTACAGCCTTGAAACCCTGGCTGATACAACATGATCCTTGTTCTCTTTCTATGGAATCTGCTAAGTTTGAGGTACGTTATCCCTTTCAGTGATATGCATCCAAAGAGCTTGATAAAAAAGTCTTCTAAACTTATATAACAAATGCACAAGTGTATTTTAGCTCAGAAGTATTATAGATCCAGAGTTGTCTTTACATGTCACAATTACATTTTCTTACCCATGCTTTTACCATGTGTTATAAGCATATGGCATGTTGGCAATGCATGACAAAAATGCACAAAATATGGTGTTAAAAAAATATCCTACCAAGAAGTTTGAGAAGCTGCCTATTACTCTATTTTCTGTTAAGTAAGTCAGGCATCTTCTAAAGTACTGATTTTCTTGTAAACTGAAGACTCTCTCTACTCTTGCCAGAGGCTTTTATTTTAATACTAAATAGAAACATGCAGCTCTGGAAGGGACTTAATATTCTGGTCTCTTGCTGACAATAGATAGAGGTTAAATTGTCAGCTGGTTTATCCCAGTAGAGAGTGTAGACCATCTGGTATGCTAGGATGGGTTGGCAAGGAGAAAGCAGTGGATGTTGTCTACCTTGATTTCAGCAAGGGTTTTCACACTGTCTTCCATCCTTATAGGTAAGCTCACAAAATACAGGTGAAAGGTGGATCAAGAACTGGATGAATGGCACAGATCAGAGTGTCATGAGTGGAGAGAATCCAGTGGGAGGCTTGTAGTCAATGGCACTGCCCAGGGACCAATACTGCATCCAGTTTTATTCAGCTTGTTTATCAATGACCCAGATGAAGGTGATGCCTTAAGTTTTAGCTTTTATATTTTCCAGATCAGTACTGCCTTAGCGTATAGCTCTAAAACTCCATAGCCTGTCAGCTACTGTTCTCCCGTTTTATTTAGACAAAACAATTTCTCTCTAGGCCTGAAACCCAAGGCCACATTATTTTCACAGGCCCTAGAAGTGTGAACAACAGTGAAGTGTGTGTGTGGGGGGGAAACTCAGGGAATGAGACTCCACTACCTGAAGCTGTTATTGGACAATTAACCTCAGATATGCAAATAGACCAAACTTATATCTGTCCAAAAAATGTATGACCATTGCCCATCTTGGGTGTAGTCTCTGAGACTCCTGCACTGCCCAAGGTGTACTCTATGAAGGCCTTCCAATAAATACCTACCCTTTATCCTCTAACTCTGTCTAGCCTCTGTTCTAGGTCAGCCTCTCCAAGGCATCAAAGGGATAGAATGCATCTGTAGCAAGTTTGCCAATCATATGAAATTAAGAGGGGTGGCTGATACACCTGAAGGCTGTGTTGCCATTCAATGAGACCTTAATAGGCTGGAGAGTTGGGTGGGGAGAAACCTTATGAAGTTCAACAAAGGCAAATGTAGGGTCCTGGACCTGGAGAGGAACCAAGTACCAGCACAGGTTGGAGGCTGACCTGCTGGAGAGCAGCTCTGTGAAGAAGGACCTTGGGGTAGTGGTGAATGACAAGCTGAGCATGAGCCAGCAGTGCCCTTGCAGCCAGGAGTGCCCATGGTATCCTGGCGTGCATCAGGAAGAGTATGGTCAAGGGTCAAGATCCTGCCCCTTTACTGGGCTCTAGTGAGGAGTATTGTGATTGATTCTGGTCTCCACAATTCAAGAAACACAACCCATAATCTCTGCCTTTTCTCTTTTTCTCTCTCTCTCACTGGAGAGGGTGGGGAGGGAGAGGAGCTGTGGGGAGTTAAAATTCCATCTCGGCTTAAATCATGACAGTTTTTAATTGGCACTCAATGTAGGGCACCAAGTTTTGAGGTAACAACAGATCTGTTCAGAATGGGTTGGAAACAATTTTGATCTAAGTGTTTGTGAATTAGCTGTGGAGCCCTCTGGTTACAATGTTGCCCTGTCTTTTCATGTGGTTGTGTATACGTTTCACTATATGCAGTATGTGCCCACCACGGTGCTCTTTCTCATAGCGGAGAGAGGGATCAGGATTGCTTTGTTGATGCACTTTATGATATTAATTTATGGCATAATAACATCAAGGGCAAACAGGGTCATTTAGGATGTGTATACAGAGTTGCTCTCCTGTCCTGGACTTGGCTTCTACCACTGGGAATTAATTAACTACCAAACCCAACCTGTGAGGGGAACATGATTTTCCCCAGCTTTTTATCCCCTTTTCCTTTTTCAGGCCTGTTAAAATAGCTTTGGAGAATTTTGAATTCCCTTTGGATATTAAGAAAAGCATGCTGTTGTTGCTAAGTCTGCCAGGTCTCCTCAGTGCAGTCCACTTCATTAGTGGTAAGAATTAAGTAAAAGATTTTTAATGTGATCTT
>VZRX01023456.1:1573-27752 GCA_013398075.1 Notiomystis cincta | reverse complement strand
CCCTGAGCAGGGCTGGACCAGCACCCAGCAGGGCAGGACCAGCACCCAGCCTGGCAGCAGCCACAGCCGGCCCTGTGTCCCCACCTTGCCCAGCCCTGTTTCCCCACCTTGCCCAGCCCTGTGTGAGCTGCAGGGAGCTGGGGGGGACCCCAGGGACAGCCCCTGCTGTACCCGACACTGCCACAAAGGCTGCCCGTGGCGTCGCTGGGGATGGACGGTCCTCGCTCTCCCGTCCCTGGGATCATTCCAAGGGCAAAGCCCGAATCGCTCGAAGCCTTCTGCCCTGGCCAGCCG
The DNA here is from genome assembly GCA_013398075.1 of Notiomystis cincta. NCBI lineage: Eukaryota > Metazoa > Chordata > Aves > Passeriformes > Notiomystidae > Notiomystis > Notiomystis cincta. Next base: position 27,458 of record VZRX01023456.1, on the reverse strand, counting down.
AGCCCACACGCCCGCGCTCGTTTCGCAGTGTTTACAGTGCTCCCACGATGATCTAGCGCTGCACAAAGCCATTGTAGGATAAATATAGAGCACTGCAGCGCCGTAAATCAGCCGGCTCGGGAGCACGGGGAGGATCGGGCTCACGGGTGGGCTGAGGGTCCGCTGGCGCTCGGAGCGGGTGCACCTGCACTTGACACCCGTCCCTTTGTCCCCACCCCGGGCTGCTCTGCCCACGCTGGAGGCGAGCACAGGCGCTGGCAGCCCGCAGACCATGGGCTATCATACTGCTTATCAAGGTCTGGCGGAAAGAAAACAAGGTAATGGGGCATTTGCTGATTCAATTCGTTGAATTTGAACAAATCTGTTTAATCCTCTTCCCCCGGGGATTGGAAAGGTCAGGAAATAGGCAGAATGTGCACTTTCAGGTATTGAAATTAAACTTGTTAAGAAATCCATATTGATTTGCACTTCTCTGAGAAATATTGAAGCCTCCAGATTTAGCCTGAGTATTGATTTTCTCTTCCAGGGGAGAGACATCGGCACAAAGGGAAGATATTACACGTGGCAGTAAACACCGTCAATCACTGCCCGCTCTGCCTCCAGGAGCACCAGCGAACGGCCCCGGCACTGCGGCTCCGAGCTGCCCCGCAGCCTTTCTGAGCCCCGCGGCTGCTCAGAGCCCGCCTGGAGCGGGGCCGGTGCCCCACGCCTGACAGGGCTGGAAAGGGATTTGGGCAGTGCCCTTAAGGCCATGGTTTAGCCTTTGGTCAGCCCCAGTCAAACCCAATTGTCCGGGAAGTTGGAGATGTTGTCATGGTAGGTCCCTTCCAACTCCATTTGACTCCGTGTTTAGCACTGCCAGCCCCTGCACTGCTTTGCTTTTAAATATTGCCCTAAGATGGGGGTGCAACTCTCCTTTGACTGTTTTTAACACATGCAATCAGCAACTACGGCAATTAAGAGGCCTAATTAGCATCTGAATCAGCCTTCTCAAACAACCCCCTTAGCAATAGTAGCAAATAAGGGTGAAGGAGTTGAAATCCTCCCTGTGAGGGTTGTGAGGCCCTGGCACAGGGTGCCCAGAGCAGCTGTGGCTGCCCCTGGATCCCTGGACAGCAGAGCAGCTGTGGCTGCCCCTGGATCCCTGGGAGTGTCCCAGGCCAGGCTGGACAGGGCTTGGAGCACCCTGGGATAGAGGAAGGTGTCCCTGCCATGGCAGAAGGTTGGAAGGAGATGAGGTTTAAGGTCTCTTCCAACGCAAAGCATTCTGTGACTCTGCAGAAAGTGCCTGCAGCCCTGTGCTGAGGGACAGGCAGCCCTTGCTGAGGCTGTTTGTGGAGCTCCAGGGAGAATTTCACTCCAGCAGAGCTGCTGTGCCAGGTTTCCCAGTGGCCTGCCCATTATTCCCAGGAAGGATTAGGATGTGGCCCGTGAGCAGCCATGCTCTGGCTTTGGGCAGCAGACCCAGGGCAAGGCTGTTGAGACTCCCCCACTGCACACCAGATGTTCCCCTTCTGCCGAGAGCAGGGTACAGGAGAGCCCTGCCGGCCCCAGGTCACCCCCCGGGACCCTGGGGGCCCCTGTCACTTCTGTCACAAGGTCAAATAAGATTTCAGTTAAGTGACACATCAGCACAGACCGACTGCTTCTAAACTGCCTCCGCGGAGGTGGGCTCTGCTGCAGCGGGAGGGTTTGAAGCCAAACCTCCGCCTGCTCACACACTCCGTGGCAGTCCCAGACTCACCGCCCTCCTCCCTGCTGGCCGCGCCGTGCAGTTCTCCAGCGCCCACAGCAGGGGCCGTGCGACCTATTCAGCCAAGGAACTTGCCAAACTGGACAATTTTATTGTTTTTCTCACGGATCTCCCAGCCATTAGGGAATCCCATCCCATCCGCGCGCGGCCGCAGCCGCTCCCGCAGCACCACGGTCGCGCGTTGCCCCCTCGGCTGTGCCCAGACAGTCATCTCTGACTGCAGCGTGTGTATCAACTGCGGGGGAGTAATTCGTTTTCTTGCAACATTAGAGGTGAATTAAACGCTGGATACTTGCTACCAGTCACTGGAGTAATTCTGCTCCTGAGTCCTTTCATGGCCTGAATGTATGGAGGGGAGGNGAGACCTCGGGAAGCCGCTGTCCCGGCGGTTGGAGCCCGCTCAGTCCGCGGGGCGCCGGGGCCAGGGTCCCAGCGCGGCCCCGTCCCCTCCCCGCCGGGGCTCCCGCTCCCACCGCGGGCGCGGCGGCCTGGCCCGGCCAGTGGCATTTCAGGAGTGAAAAACCAGCCCCACGGGCGGGGGCATGGGGAGCCTCTGGGTTTGTCCTTAAAAACGGGGTTTCACAGGTTACACCGTCACGAGGGTGATGCCATGCAGCCTGCCCGCGGCCCAGCCCGCCTCAGACCGGCGTGGTTCGTCTGTTGGCCGGGTTGTTGTGCAAAGACTCCTTGAACTCTTTGGGGATGGAGTTATGGACCTGTAAAAAACCGTGGTCCCGCTCCGAGTTGAGCAGCGTCCCCATGGTAACCTTGGAGGGATCCCTGGAGAGGGTGAACATGGAGATGTCGGTGGAGGGGATGGTGCTGAACCCTTTGCTGATGGGCGACATGTCCCGGGAGCGGGGCTCGGTGGAGCGGGAGCTGGACCGCCGGCGGAAGCGGTACCTGTAGGGGGGGAGGCGGGTGAAGGCCGACTTCTTCAGCAGCTCCGAGTGGGACCTGGCGCGGATCTGGCGGTGCTTCTCGATGTACATGTGCACGGCGATCACGCCCACCATCTCGGCGATGATGAAGGACAGCGCCCCGAAGTAGAAGGACCAGCCGTAGGAGTAGCTCTTCTTGGAGTCGCTCTGCCCCGGGTCCCCCGCGTTGGCAGAGATGTAGACTATGATCCCGATGATGTTGCTGAGGCCTGCGGGGGGACAGGCGGGACAGGCGCTCGCCTCAGTGCAGGGAGTGGATGGGGGGACGTGTCCCCTCGGGGCACCCACCCCTCTGCCAGCCACGTGGACCAAATCCCCTTGCAGACCTCTGCCAGCGCCCCAGCACAGCCACACACTCCCTGACAGCCAGTATATTCCCGAGTCTGGGAAGGGAAGGAGGAATAACCACTGTCTTGTCCAGAGCAGGGACATTTCAGGAGCTTGGCTGAGCAGTGAATGCAGGAACCCGGCTGGTGCCATGCAGCAGCAGAGCCAACCCGAGGCACACAGGGGCATCTCCCCAGCAGCGAACCCCAGCTTGCCACGGCCCTGGGAGCACAGGAAGCTGGAAAGGCTCTGTCTCTTTCCATTTCTGGTGGAGTCCTGAGGCTTTGTCTGGGACAGGGGCAGCCTGTGCCCCACCAGCAGCCAGGGGGGCTGTGCTGCAGGCTGGGGAGAGGCTGGTGCATTCCCAGATTTACTTAATGAATCGATTATGTTCTCTCTGCTGTTTTCTCATCTGCATCAGCAGCTCCTGCCAGCCAAGGAGGGAGAGTCATTTGTCTTTTTGTGGGGAGAAGAAAAACACAAAATAGAGCGGTTCCTTGAGACAAAGACATTGTCACGCGATAATCAGGGGAAGCGTTGGGGAACAGCACAGGGAAATGAGTAATCCAGCAGGAACAGCCTCTCCAGGGAGTGATTTCTTGTGGGACTGTGGCAGCCCCTCTGCCTGGTCCTGCTGCTGCTGGCACAGTGCCCACTGGCTGTCCAGGGCGGAGGGCAGAGCCCCCAGTCCCTGTCCTGGGAGCCCCCCATGGAGTGGGTGCACTCCTGGAGCCCCCCCTGGGCTGTGGCCCCCACACAGACCCTGCTCGAGGCAGAGCAGGGGGGCACTCAAAGCCCAGTCTGGCACAGTGAGCACGGCCAGAGACCCCCGGTGGGTTTCCCTGCTACCCCCAGGGCTGGAGCAGCTCTCAAACCTCAGAATGTCTGTGCTGACAGCCTGGAGGGGCCCGGAGCCCTGCTCCTGCTCCCCGTGCCCCCAGGCCGGAGGGGCCCCGGGCAGCTGTACCTGCGGACACGAAGAAGATGCCGGCGCTGAGGATGACGTTGTGTTTGCTCTTGTAGAACTCGCTGGCGGCCACGCACAGGCCCCCGAAGAACAGCAGCCCCACGCTGAGGATGGGGAAGATGCTGGACGCTCTCACTGCACCTGTGGGACAGGAGAGGGGCAGGATCAGCCCCCGGCACCCCCTGCACCCACACCAGCACCAGGGGGGGTCAGTGCAAGGGCACCCCTTGTGCTGCCAGGATGGATGGAGAGACCCAGCTCCAGTCCCCCCCATGCTTCCTCTGCTTTCATGGAATCCTGGAATGGTTTGGGTTGGAAAGAACCTTCAAACCATCCAGTGCCACCCCTGCCATGGCAGGGACACTTTCCACTATCCCAGGCTGCTCTGAGCCCCGTCCAGCCTGGCCTTGGACACTTCCAGGAATCCACAGCTTCTCTGGGCACCCTGTGCCAGGACCTCTCCACCCTCACAGGGAGGAATTTCTTCCCAGTATCTCTGCTGTCGCTGAGCTGCTCTGGAGCCCACCACAGCCCTGCAGATCCTGTGATTACAGCCATAAAAACAGCTTAAACCCTGAGTTTCTTCTTTTTCCCCCTCCTAGGTTACATCAAGGAATTATGTCTCCCAGCCTAGTCACACGGTCAGGAACCTCTCCCATGGGGCCCAAACTATCACAGCTGCTGGGAAGTAAAAATTTACAAATTATCATACCTCAGTTTCAGCAAAAAGTAATCTTCTGATGCAGGGGTGAAGGAACATTTTCAAAACTAACAGAATTTCAAGGTCCCAGAGCCCAGCCTGGACAATGCTGTGACCCCAATGTGGGGCTCCATCCCACAGGATCAGCTCTGGCAGCACTGGCAGCAGTCACTGACTGGGCAATCTACAAAGAAGGGACTTTCCTACATGGATCAGCCCAAAATGACAGTAGAGAGTAATGAATGCAGCAAATCACTACCTGCTGCACCAAAAATACACTGTGCCTTGGTTTGGGCTCTCATCCCTCGATTAGGGCCATTATTAAAGCAGAGAAATACAGAGAAGCTCCATTAAAATTCCACTCTGGGGGCTTTAAAATAGACTTTTTACTTTAAATGTGAGAGGGGGTGGGAGAACTTCAACACTAATCTACTAAAACTGCAAAGCCATTTCATTAAACTCGCTCTCCTCTCCGCTGGGTGAGCAGAGATGTGGAGGTTTGACAGCGCAGAGCAGCAGCGGGATGAGCAGCAGCTGGGTCACTCAGGGCGCTGGGGCTGAGCACAGCCACGGGCACGGGCCCTTCTCTGGGACTCCCAGCCCCGGGAGCTCGGGGGTCAGCCGGGCTCTCACGCCCCGGGCTGCCCCTGCCGCAGGCTGGCACACTGAGGGCACAGTGCCCCTGGTCCACAGGGTCACCCCCACCCAGCCCGGGGCTGCCCAGGCTTTCCCCGGGAAGAGGGGAAATTTAGGTGAGATATACAGAAGGAATTCTTCCCTGGGAGAGTGGGGAGCCCTGGCACAGGGTGCCCAGAGAGGCTGTGGCTGCCCCTGGATCCCTGGCACTGCCCAAGGCCAGGCTGGACAGGGCTTGGATCAAGCTGGGATAGTCCCTGCCCGTGGCAGGAGGTGGCACTGGTCGGGCTTTAAGGTCCCTCCCAACCCGGGCCATTCTCTGTGAAAGCTGTGGGTGTGCCCCGAAGCTCTGCTGGCCCCTGAGACAGGAGCCCCCACTTTTCCCGGGAAATCTGCCAGTTCCATTTCCCCCTGTCCCCCTGTGCCCAGCTGCCAGCAGCAGAGCCCAGGGCAGATGCTCCTTGTGCTCTCCCAGCCCCTCCAGCCCAGAGCAGGGACACCAGCACGGACAGGGCACGAACACAGCCCCCTGTGGGGCTGCACCTCGGGCCTGAGGGGTCCCTGTCCCCCACGGGGGGACCCCAACAGACTCAGGCTGTGCAGCAGCTGGTGGGACTGGCAGTGAGGACAGCGAGTGCCAGTCCAACAGGTGGCACTGAGACGTGGCACGGCCCTGCTCAGGTAACCCAGAGGGTCCCTGCTGCTGCACGGGGAGCCTGGGGGGCTGTGACCCCTCAGCCTCCTGCTGGGTGGAGCCAGGGGACGGGGAGGGGGTGGCCCACAGCGTGAGGGGGCCCAGGGGACGCGTGCCAGGGGCAGCAGACTCACGGAGGAGATACTCGGCCGTGTCCTGCTCGTAGTCTGCATCCTCAGGGAAGTGGTCGATTTTCTTGCACACTCCTCGGAAGGTTCCTGGGGAGACAAACCGGGAAAAGCTCAGGACCCTGCCTTGGCCAGGACGTGCAGCAGCCCAGGGGCCTCCACCTCCTAAATGGGGACACTGAGGCACAGTGTGGGACTGCTCTGGAGCAGCAAGGGGCAGGGAGAGGAGGGAGCAGCTGCAGCATCTCCCCAGAGGAAGGGCACCCCCTCACCATCCTGGCTCTAGAGCACGTGCTCAGGTAATGCTGGCTCTGTCCCCTCTGCCACGGACCAGGAGGGACATGTCACCAGGGCCCAGGGCTCCAGACAGGACAAGCCAACCCTCAGGGTGTCCTGCACGGTGACACACTGCCAGGCTGCGCTGGGGGGAGCTGAGCAGCACGACAGCCATCAATTCCAGCCTGAAGATGAAGCTCTGGAGGAGGCAGCTGTCACCCAGAGGGAGACACAGCGTCCGAGGGAGAATCGCCTGCTCCCGTTGCTTTGGGACCTGTGGGACAAGGGGATGCCCTGGGCACGGTGAGGACACAGCTCCACAGCACAGCCCCCCGCCGCCCCCTCCTCCTCTCAGCCCTGGGTTTCCACCCACCTTCTCCCCGTACCCAGAGCCGGCAGATGCTGCCCCACGCACCCCGGAGCTGCCCCCAGAGCGCCTCTGCTCTGCCCCATCAGGCTCGGCCGGGGTGAGGCCGCCCCAGCGGAGCCCCGGGCTGAGCTGGCACGGGCAGAGCAACTCGCCCGGCTGCCCAGGGGAGGGCGTGGGCAGGGGGCGGGCAGGGCAGCCCCGGCTCCACAGCGTCTCTTCACACGCTGACATTTATTTTGTCTCCTTTACTCCCTCTGTTCACCAACTGATGCTCGTCGTCATGGCAATGCTGCGCCACCTGACACACAACTTCAGCCGCCAAACACACCCCACAAACAAGGCTGCAGTCCCAAAAAACCCCCTCTGACCTCCAAGATGCTCCCCAGGGAGGGAATCCTGCCCCTGGGAGCTGCGGCTGGAAATGGCTCCAGGGATGGATGAGGCAGCTGCTCGGGGTCCTGGCTGGGGACACGGCCCCCAGGGCAGCTGGGCCACGTGTCACATCCTCAGCCACCAGGTCCCCGTGCCGCAGGGACAGCAGATGCGACTCCGTGTGCTCCTCTCCCGGCTTTACAGCTGGGCCTGGTTGGAGGACACCGGGGTGGCGGCTCGGTGGGACGTGCCCTGGCTCCGCACCAGCTCAGACGCTCGCTCGGGGCACTTGCAGTCCCTGCTAACGCCTCACCCGGGCATGCCTGCCCGGCACCCGGCTGTGCATCCAGCGCTGGGCACAGCCCCGGGCACGGCCCCAGCCTGGCTCTTGCCCTCGGGACGGGCAGGACCGGGGGCTGCTGCCCCTCAGCCACGGCTCCTGCTGCTGCCAGCGGGCGGGCTCCCCTCCTGGCCCGGAGCCTGCCAGGCTGCGGGTTCCAGCACATCCCAACGAGCTCCCGAGCCCTTTCCCGGCCGCTGGCCATGCCTGTGGCTCCATGCTGGGAGCCCGAGGCACAGCCCCAGGTTTGATTCCTCTGCGGCCGGGCGGGCACCAGCGCCGGCACCCACTCCCCGCTCGGCTGTCGCGGTGGTGGATCTCAGCAATTTCCTCTCCCTATTAGTACGAATCCCAATTAGCCAATTGGCTGCTCGCCACGCTTCCCTGCCGGAGCAGCGGCTGGCTGTGCGCAGGGCAGCGGGGGTGTGCTGGGAGCCCCGAGCAGCCGGCCCGGAGCCCCTCGCTCACCCCAGCCCCGGGCAGAGGGCAGGAGCGGGACCCGCCTGTGCCCGCCGTCAGCAGGAGGGGTCAGCGTGAGCAGCCCCAGCTCTGCCACCAGCTGGTGCCCCCTCGCTGCTCCCCCCCGCACACCCCTGGCCAGGAGCGCAGCAGGTCCACCCACCTTCTGCCCCAGCCCCAGCTCGCTGCAGGTCAAACTCTCCATGTAATGGTCTCACCTCAATCCAGGGAATCCCCCTCCAGCCAGGAAACCTTCCAGGGCTTCCCACATGTGTCAGCAACGGGGCCGTGTGGTGCCTGCAGGGCGTCTCTGCCCGGCGGCCCCAGGCTCCCGCAGCGAGCCCTGCCTTTGCGGATTTAATTTGGGAGCGATGAACTCGCTCTTCACACTCAGCAGCCGCAGGTTTGCACGGGCATCCCTGCCCTGCCCTGCCCTGCCCTGCCCGCCCGCAGGGCTGTTCGCATCCCGCGCTCCGCGTGATCCTTCGATCCCTTTCCCCCCCGGCAGCCCCGAGCCCCCCCGGCCGCACGCTGGGCGCTGTGAGAGCCCCCCGAGCCCCCAGCCCCGCGGCGGAGGGCGGGGGTTGTCCTTTCTCTGTGCTTCCCCTGCTCTGCTCACTCGCGTTTCGCTGAGCTCCTGCCCTGCATTTATCGGCACACGCAGAGGCAATTAATTGATTTGATCTCAGGTTGTTTTCCTCTCAGAGCCCTTCTCCCCGGGGAGGGGGCTGGGAAACACGGTTGCAGTGGTGGAAATACAGGCAAGAATATCGATCCCAGCCCGACGAGCCAGAAGACTAAAGAGCTCCAGTTATGGTGTTAAAATCTCATTACTTTTCATCTGGTGGAACAGTTTTCCAGGGACCATTCTGGGTGCTACTGAAGAGTGCAAAGAAGACTCAGGCTCAGGACGATGAGCTGAGACTGCTCTCGAATGAGAACAAAATTCCCTGCTCCCCTCAGGTGGCTCAGCCAGGAGTCAGGGTCACATTCCAGCCCTCAGCTCTCTGCTCCTCCTGATAAATCCAAGTGAGTTATCTCCCAAGTTGTGTTTCCAGTAATGGCCTTCCCGAAGGCACAGCGTTACACTGCGTCCTTGTGAAGAAGTGGCAGGTCAGCACAGTCTAAGGTCTCTGAAAATGAAAATTTTGGAGAACCAGAGGTCGGAGCTGAGCTGGGAAGTGCTGGGGTAGGAAGGAGCCTGCGGCACAATCCCAGAGATGCTCAGGCTCTGCACTCCCTGAGTAACAAGAGCAAGATACCTAAATATCTCCGAGGAATTAAAACTTCAGGGCTCATCTTTTTTTACCTCCCACCCACCTCCCAGATGCTTGGAGAGATGGAAAGAAATTCATCCATAATCCTTCCTTCCCCAGCTCCAGGCTCTGCAAGGGATCCTGAGGCTCTTTGCACAAGGTCCCTGGTGTGAGGTACCAGAGCTCCGGGGCTTCGGGTCCGTGTTGGCCACGGCCAGCACCCAGTGGCCACTGCACAGGGCTCGGTGGGTGGCACTGAGCAGCTCCCACCCCCTGGGGGAGGCTGGGGGGGTCCCAGCCACCCCCCAGCACCTCGTTTGCTTCCTGCATCACCAAATTTTCAACACAGCCTGGGCTCAAAGACACCCAGCAGCTCAGAGGAGCATCACAGAAGGCTGATGGCTACAGGCCCTCGGTCAGAGCAACCCCACTGGAATTGCTGCTGCAGCTGAGGACAAGGGGTTCTCCACCAGGGCAGGGAAGCCTCGGGGAGCCAGGTGACCTGTCCTTGCCATCCCAGCAGCTCTGTGACTCCTCAGACCGTTACTGCCACCTCCTCACGTGCATCTGTTGGCCCCAAGTCCACTGGAGAGCGGCTGAGCCAAGGCAAAACCCGGGAGCCCCAGCCCTGCCCGGTGTCGGGCTGAGCTCCGGGCTCCTCAACACCTGGCAGTGGGAGGAATCCTCCTCCTCCCAGCACTGAGCTGTCCCGCAGCACATCCCCATCGCCCCAGCAGCCCCACACCAGCTTCCCCCGGCGGTCCCGGTGAAATCTGGCTCCGTCTCCATTTCACACCCTCTCCCCCTCTCTGCGGTGGTGGCTTGTGGCTGAGCAGAGGCACCTACACAGATACGCCTGTTCTGAAGGACATTTTCCCCTGTTTTTTATATATAACCCCCCCAGCAGTGGAAAAAACCCGAGTCAGATGAAAGGAATGCAGGAGGAGGAGGCGGCAGAGGTGGCTCGGCGGTGCCGCTGGGGCGGGGCCAGAGCGCACCACACCTGAGCGCACAGGGCAGGGGGCACCGAGCCCCTGAGCCCCCCCGGCTGCAGCAGGAGATGCCCGTGATGGGCATCCCCACGGGGGACACGGCGAGCACAGCTTGGCACTCGCCCCACGGGTGGGCTGGGAGCTCCTGCCAGCGCCAGCCCGCGAGGTGCCAGCGATCGGCGCGTGGCACAGGGACTTCACTCCCTCAGCAGTGTTAAAAGGGAAAAAAATGGGAAAAAAATCTACATTTTGACAGTGACTCATCATCTCCCATTCTGGAATCTGTGGGGTTGGTGCAACCTACACAAGGCAGTTCAGAAAAGCAAAACAATTCTGAATAATAGAGGAGGAAAAAAATTTTGCAGCTGATGGGTAATTTCCAGCCCTTTGCTCTGAGGGTTTTCTCATTTTTTCTCATTAGAAAAGTAATCAGGTAACACTCTGGAGCTGCTTCCAGGGGCTCCCCCCACACCCCCCGAGCTTCCTTCCTCCCTGTATCCTTCCAACCTTCCTCCTCGTGTCCTTCCACATTGCTGGAGCTCATGGCAGGGAAACAGCACGCTCCTGGGAAGATGATGGGATGGGGTAGGAAGGTGCAGGGGCTGAGGTGAGTGCAGGGGTTCTGGGTGGCCCCTCCTCTGCTGCCCCCCGGCAGCCAGCACACTGCTGTCCCTCCGTGGCACAGGCAGTGGGCAGCAGCTGCTCATGCCGGGAGCCCTCGGATCGCGCTGGGGAGGAGAGCACTCCTCAGCATGTCTCAGGAAATCATTTCATGTTTTATCTTTAACAGTGAATAAACATTGATTTTTATTTTAAAAGGTAATTGACATTCCTATGAGAGCACAGTGAGCGCTGGAGCAGCCGGAATCGGCGTAAATAAGCCATGTGCTAGAAATTAATGAGCTTCACTGATTGAGTTTATCTCTTTAAATTAATACAATTCTGGCAACTATAAAAAAATAATGATCTTTGGTTTGTTTGCCTGCTTGGAGACATTGATGGCAAGAGATGGGGCAGAGCAGGAGGCCTGGCCCCAGCTGAGCATCCCAGGGCCTGAGGCACCGGGACCTCCCTCCGTGCAGCTGGAGCAGGATCCTGCTCTCCCTGCTGAATGACCATTCCAGATCTGTGGGGGTTAACTGAGGAGCTGCTGGGAAGGGTTTGCCTTCCAGCCTCCTCTTTGGCTGATGGTAACAGGGGCAGCCAGCTCAGCTCTGGGAGATTCCTGGACCCCACAGCTTTCTGCAACAGGATGTGGGGAAGGTGGGTCTGTCCTGCAGGGTGGGGGGGTCTGTGCCTGTTTGGCAAAGGGGGCTCATCCTCATCCTCCCCTTTCCACCACTCCAAGAACTGGATAGAGCTGGCAGAAGCTCCCAGCCCAACCCTGGTATGAGTTCCTGGTCTTTAGGGTCTCTTCCAACCCAAACCATTCCATGATCCCATGATCCCAGCTGCCAGCTGGATGATTAACAGAAGGATCCAGACACACTCATTTGTAGGAGTGAGTTTGACCCACGTGTTTCAAATCCAAATATGAAATATGGGGACAAAACCTGCCCAATCGGGACCTGGGGGAAAACCAAGAGCTGAGAGTGTAAAACCTGGGATCCCCTGGTGAAACAAGCTGCCAGAAACTCAGACAAAGAGGATCTGTGGGTGTGGGTGCTCCGGTGTGTGCTCCCACCCCGAGCTCGACAGAGGCCGGATCATCCCCGGGCTGCTTCAGCACCTATTTATACTCAGGAGGAGAGAAGCTGCATTATGATGGGGAGCTGGAGGTTTCACTTCACCGGTATTAAAATGTCCTCTGAATTTCTAAAAACCTATAAATGACAATTTCATAGCTGTGAAGCGTGGCATCCAGCACAGGGGAGTGCTATTTTCGACTCCGTGTTGACAGCTGAAGGGGAATGGATCACAGAATTAAAAACTAGTTGCTGCTCAAGTCCAAGCAATCATGGCTTGATTATGCTTCTTGTAGGCACAGAGGCAAGTCCAAGGCACCAGCACAGACTCCTGGTGCTTTGAGAGGTCAATTCACAGAGCAGAAAACAATTATAAGCCAAATCACTTAGGAGAATGGATTTAGGCATAAAAGCACAACTGTGTACAGAGAATGATTTGGGAGTGTTTTGCCCGAAAACTCATCACCATGACGGGAGTTTGCCTTGGTTTAGAAACTGCCTGGCTAATAAGTAAACAGCTATAAAAATAAAAACGGGCCCAACAAAGAGAAGAAAGGAGATATTCATAACTCTGAATATAAATCAGCGACTTGGAGTCGTAGAGCAGCGATAAAGGCTCGAACAAACGGGGAGAAGCACCAAGCCCTCCTTCCCCAGTGCCCTGGGATGAGCAGCAGCAGCAGCAGCACAAAGGGGCAGTGCCACCGCCCGCCACCAAACAGGCAGCAGTGCCAGTCACAGGCCACTGATCAGCACCACGGCATCCCCCAGGCAGCACATTCTCACCCGGCCGGGAGGGCAGAGGGAGCTGCCTGAGCACGGGGGAGGCCGAGACGCTGCTCTGCCCCTCTGCATCCCCTCCACTGCTCCTGGGCTGGCACCTGAGGGCACAGGCAGGGCCTCAGGACAAGGGGACAGGCCATGGACACAGGGTGGCAAGGTCACACGTGCTTTGGTGCAGCCAGCAGCAGACGGGGGCAGTGCCAGTGACCAGCACAGAGCCCGGTGGGTGCTGGTCAGCGCGAGGGCCAGCAGGGAGGTCCTGGTGTGGAGGTGTGCAGCAGCCTGGAAAACACTGTCATTTGTGGAATCCTCACAGAACTCAGAATGGCTTGGGCTACAAGGGACCTTAAAGCCCATCCAGCCCCACCCCTGCCATGGCAGGGCACCTTCCACTGTCCCAGGCTGCTCCAAGCCCCGTCCAGCTTGGCCTTGGACACTTCCAGGGATCCAGGGACAGCCCCAACTTCCCTGGGGAACCTGGAATATTCCCTATTTCACCCTTAATATTCCCTATTTCAAGGTGAAGCAGCTGTGATCCACACCACGGTCTGTGTTTGAAGGAGGATCTTTCTGAATTTATCCCATGAAGAGGGGGCTCAGGGCAGAGGCTCAGGAGGTGCTGGAGGAGCCTGGTGGGCACTGAGCCCCCCATGCCCCCAGCACAGCCTGACCTCAGCTCAGCACTGCAGGTCCAGGGCCACAAAAGCAAATCATTCTCCAAAGGAGCCCCACGGTGCAGAATATCCAGGCTAAAAATATGTAAATGGCCATGAAAAGCACTGTCAGAGCTGCAGCAAGACGAGCCAGTCGCCAAAAGGCAATTTTGAATTTCCGAGCTCGCTGCACGAGGCATTAAAAAGGTCACTATTTCTGAAATAAGGATCTTTACAAATAAACACATTTGCCGAGGCCTCGGTGAGTCATGCCAGAGCGGAGCACAGAGCATTTCCACCCTAATGCTCCTGACAGGCCGGGAGCAGGGAGATCTTTTCATGTTTACAGTTCATCAATAGTTATTACAGCTGCACAGTCAATCTTTAAAGCACATTTAGCCTGGGAGGAGGCTCGGCAGGTTGTTTTCCCTGAAAAAGTGATATTAAATTTATTACGTTCTTCCTCTTTTATAGCATGGATTTGCAGGTAAGTATTTGAAGTTCAAATACATGACTGCCACTCCAGCACCTGCCTTTTTTAAAATATATCTATACTTCTGTCACATCTTCCTGGTATAAATATTTGAAGTTTTCAGCTGATGTACTAAAAGGGCCTCGATCCATCACAGCCTATTTATTCCAGGGAATGCAGTGGGCATTGTGCTGCTGGCTTGCTGCGGTGGGCGGGGGGGCCGGAGGTGTCCCGGAGCACAGCTCCGCCTCCCCCCGCGCTGGGGCCAGGCTGCCCCGGGCCGGGGTGCGGGTCCGCGGCGGCCCCGCGGTTCCATCCAGCACGGACGGATTTAGCTCCTGCCTGCCGGGAGGCAGCGCCGCCTCCTCACCATCTGCGGGAGGGAAGCAGCCCCGGGGAGCGGCTCCAACGCCCCAGATGGGGAAAGCGATATTCAGGAGTAGCACCATAGTTTCACTCTTAGCTTTTTTTGGAGAACAAGAAGGAACTCTCCTGCAGACGGAGCATCAAGAGAGAAGTTTGCTGGTGAACGAGTGAGCGGCACCAGCCTCATCTTCCCCATCCAAGAAATAAAAGCTGCCCTTTTGAGCTGCCCAGAAAGCCAGAGCCCCTCCCAGAGCACGGCTCTCGCCCTGCCCCGCTTTGGGAACAGCTCGGCAGTGCTGCACTGGCAGCAGGCTCCGTGCCCGGGCAGGGGCAGGGGAGGGTGCATCTCGTCCATCACATATCACTTCGGGGTTTTACAGCACCAAAAGCCCCCAGCACACGGCAGCCAGCTGCTCCAGGCCCCTGAAACACTCCCCTGCCTCAGGCAGCCCATGGCACTCCTCTGCCTAAGGCTGGGATGTCCCTGCCCAGGCTGCACCCTCTGGCCCAGGGAGCAGGACCCTGCTCCTGGCTACAGAGCTGTTCCACTTGGGTCAGAGCCAGGCAAGCTGCTTTGTGGTCCCTGAGCCACTCACACCATCACCTTGGCCATTAAACAGCCTCACCTTCCCCAGCTTCCCAAACCTGGCTCAAAGCACAAAATGCTCTGCTAGAAAAATTCTGAGCTTTCAAAGAACCGCAGTAAGTCCAGCCCTGCCATTCCAAACACCAAACAAACCCAGCTCCCCACAGCTCTGCCCTTCCAGGAGCCAACGAGAGCTCTAAGGGGAAGAGGAGAAACACGGAAAGCCCCTGGGATGGGTGGCAGCAGAGAGCTTCATTCACCCAACGCTTTCCATCTTCCTCTCTTGCATTAAATCCCAGAGACAGCCCTGCTGCTGCTCTGCCATCAGTCTCGAGGACAGCAGGAGTTCCACCGGCCCCATGGCACTTACCTGGGGCTGTGCCTGTGGCTTTACTCCCGTTTTCAGCTCTGGTTCCTGCCCGGGGTCCGTGGTGCTGCCCCCAGCCCACACCACACATCCGTGCAGGGAGGGGCTGTGCCTGCAGCAGCCCTTTAACGGCTCTGTCCCAGCTGCGGCCCAGCAGCTCCACGAGGTTATTTATCCCTGAGGGCATCCAGCTGCTCTGGGGATGATGCACCGACAGACTGGGCTACAAGCTGGGTGGAGAATGGATGGAGGGCAGCCCTGGGGAAAGCTGGAGAGGGACTGTGGGCAAGGGCATGGAATGACAGGACAGGGGGGAATGGCTTCACACTGACAGAGGTGGTTTACATGGGATATATGGAAGAAACTCTTCCCTGGGAGGGTGGGGAGGCCCTGGCACAGGGTGCCCAGAGCAGCTGTGGCTGCCCCTGGATCCCTGGACAGGGCTTGCAGCAGCCTGGGAGAGTGGAAGGTGTCTCTGCCCATGGCAGGGGTGGCACTGGATGGTCTTGAAGGTCTCTTCCAACCCAAACCGTTCCACACTTCTCTGATTCTGTTATCCCCAGTTTACAGCCGGGTAGGGGAGCCCTGGAGAGCTGCAGATCACAAGCATCTGCCGGCTCTGGGTGCTCAGCTGGAGCGGCGGATTTCACAGCCCTGCACAGGCTCTGCGCGGGAGGTGACGCTGCTGTCACAGCCCTGCGCCGCCAGCGGCCCGGGCCCCCGCCCCAGGAACAGCTCCTGCGGGCTGACGGCGCCTTCTGCCTCTCCCATTTTATGGGAGCCTTCTCCTCATCCCGAGGGGCGATCTGCTCAAACTGGCATTGCAAGTCAGCTCTAAAGAGCGACTGAGCTTGTGTGCCCTGACCAGCCCCTGCTTGAGGCACAGAGCTGTCGCCGAGCCCCCCTTGGAGCGGCACAGGCTGTCACTCGCTGCCTGCACGAGGGACAGCAGCTCCCCAGACCCGGCGCCACCACGGCCGTGGCCTGAGCGCTGCAGGGGCACAGCGGCCCCTCCGTCAGCGCAGTCCCAGCGCGGTGTCCCCCGGGGCCCCCGCCGAGCGCGGTGCCGGCAGACGGGGCTCAGGGCGGAGGCGGAGGCGCGTCTGTCTCGCACCTCAGCCGTGATGAGCCGTGGTGAGCCGTGGTGAGCCGTGGTGAGCCGTGGTGAGCCGTGGTGAGCCGTGGTGAGCCGGGACTGGCAGCGCAGCCGCACGGCCCCGGCTCCGGGGCTGCACCGGAGCTCAGCCGGCGGCATCGGCCCTGCGGGGACGGGCTGGGCTCCCGGGAGCTGCTGCAGGCTGCGAGTCGGGGCAGGCTGCGGGAGCCGGGGCAGGCTGGGGCAATATCAGAGTATATTTAATGATATTACACGCAATTATTTACAAGATGCACACCTCGTCCCCCAGCCTCGCCACCGCCGCGCTGCCCTCGCAGGACAGAGGCAGAGGCGGCAGAGGAAGGCCCGGCTCCTGCTGCTCCCCAGCCGCGAGGTCTCACACCCCGCTGCAGCTCTGCTGCTTCCCCTGCGAGGCGCGACCGCCCTGACCCTTCTGCAGCCTCGCGCGGGAGAGATGCACGGAGAACACTTTCATCTGCGGCTGGAGCGTGCTGAGCAGCCACAAGAGATCCTCCCGGCACGGGCAGAAGGAGCCTCGGGGCTGCAGAGGCTCCCAGCCCCCGGCGGGCAGGGGGAGCGGCCCGGGCCGCTCTGGAGGGGTCCCGCCGCCGGCCCGGCGAGGCCGGGAGGCACAGCTGCTGTGCCGGGATAAAGCTGCGGGGCTGAGCGAGGCTGCCCGGGCAAATGGAGGATTGGGCAAGGTTGCCGAGCATCCCGGCAGGAATGACTGCCTCGCCTGGCCGCGACACGCAGGGCCAGCTGCCGAAGGTCACAGCGTGCCGCGCCAAGAGGCGGTGACCTCTCCCAGCCCGGCAGCAGCCCCGGGCCGGCTCGGGCGGAGGCACCGGGGCAGCTCCGCGCTGTGCTCCTGTGATGACGTCGTGTGATGCAATCGGGGATGCTGAGGTATCACACAGAGCTGCAAGAAATTGGTGTTTAACACCCAGCTGAGCATCACCAGCCTGGCCTGAAGGGCTCCTATCCCACGTTAGGAGAGAGCCCAGCCTCTCCATGAGGTTGGAGGTGCCATCCCTGGGACCAAGGAAGTTCTGCAGGACACGAGCTGCTCGATGACAGTGCCAGCAGCACAAGCCAAGGCTGATTTTAGTAAGTTAAATCAGGCACACCTCAAAAGGGTCATTACTTGCTGGTAGTCGCTCTGGGGGTGCTCTCCCCTCCCCTTGTGATCCCAGGCACGAACTGAGATTAAAGGTATAATTAGGGGACAATTACCAAAACCAGTGAAATTGGAAATGTGGCCGTCCGAGAGGCATGAACACAAGGGTCACCCTCAAACACCTTTTGTCACTGCTCACTGCTGCCCAAGTCCCACGGGATGTGTCACCAATGCCAACACCCCCACGGGTGCCCAGCGACCCCCAGAATGGCTGGGGGAGGTCACGGGTCCCCCCTTGTCCCTGTCCCCACCAAGTCTCCTCTCAAACCACTTGGCAAAGAGCAAACACACGGAGCCCCAGGGAGGGTGCCAGGATGGCTCCCGGGGCTGACCTGCTCCCAAACGTGCCCACTGCCCTCCCTGCCACCCTGCCACTTCCACAGGACTGTACGATTAACCAGCACCATTCCCAAGGACCTGGCACAGGAACAGCTCAGCCTTCCTCTGCTGCCCCATGGCACGAGATTTGTCTTTGCATTGAGGTGTCAGGAGATAAGAACCAGGCAATATCTGAGAAAATCATCACATCCCATCACCTGCCCAGCAGCCACGATCCCTCCTCCTGCCTCTCCCTGCCATGACTGTGGAAAACCCTGATGTGTTCAGCCACCCACCAGTGAGCGAGGGATTCCTGTGATGTTCAGGGGATGAGCAAAGCCCAGGGGTCCAGACACATCTCAAGACAGATCCTGACACATCTCAAAAGGGATCAAGAGCCCACTGCAAGATCCTCCACTTCTCCTCTGGGCAAGTGATCTCAGAATCTCAGAGCCCCTGAACGGTGTGGGTCGGAAGGGACCATAAGACTCAGGACAGCTCAAAGCCCGCAGCCTACCCTGGCCCGGACTCCTCATTCTGAAGACACTTCAATACCTGTTGCAGGGAGAAGGCTGGGAAATCACCCCAGCGTGGCATCAGAACACCCCGCAGGACGGGCGGTGCCCCGGGCTGACCCAGGGCCGGGACAGGGGCGGTGTTTCCCAGGGGTTGTGTAACAGGTCCCGGGGGGTGCGGGACGCAGCCCTGCTCCTCCTCGGCACAGCCTGAGGAGCCTCCTCCCCGCCGCAGAGCTCTCAGCGCACACACGAGGGAGAGACACCCGTTGTCACCCCGGCACTGTCATTCTTTACCACAGCAGGTGTCTTCTTAATCAGAGCCCTTCTCTGGAGCTGCGGCGCTCCCCGAGCGAGCCGCGGCTCCTCACAGCCCGCCTGGGACTGCGCAGAGCGAGCGGCTCCCGGCTCCTCGCCCTGGGGAAAGCTGCCCAAAACCTCCGGAGCCGAGACCATCGCCAGAGCAAACCCACCAGGAAACCCTCAGGAGGGACCTGAGACCCCCGCCTCTCCACACCGAGCACTACCCCAGAATGCATCCACCAGCTTCAGGGGATCTCCTTACGAAGGTCATTTGAAAGACTGGAGTGGGTTGTGGGTGTCGCAGCCCAGCTGCAGCCTGGAAAGGGAGTGGGCAGCGGGCAGGACCCCTCCCTCCCTGAGGGGAGCAGGGCGGGGGGCAGGACCCCTCCCCACGTGCTGCCCATCTCCCTGCGGGCACGCAGGGCGCAGGTGGGCACCTTTCCCCTCGGATCCTCGGACTAGCCCAGCCCTGCACCTGCCAGCGCTGCTGCCTAAATGACGGTGGATACCCGGCAGCTGCCTCCTGCCAGCGCCGTGAGTCAGCCCGCGGCACTTGTCAGCAGGTGAGGCAGGGGAGAACCCCCTGCCAAGTGGGACCCCTCGGGCAGCCACTGAGCAAGCCCCCCCCACTCCCGGATTAGTGCATTTATATAATTTTAAGAGCATTTTTGATTTTCCCGAAAAAGGAGGTTAATGTCTATTTATGAAGTGTGCACTGTGTTCATTAAAAATCCATGGTGAAACCCATGTGAACGGGAACCACGGAGACGAGAGAAGCACTGAGCAAGATGAATGCTCGGCTGCCTCGCCTCCTCCCAAAGCGGAGCATGACCGGTGTCCACACCTGGCCTGTCGCGGGGGCGGAGCAGGGCGTGCCCGGGGGGCTGTGCCGGGGGGCACGGGGGGACTTCCCCGGAGCCGCACGAGCCCAGCGCCGCTGAATCCACCTGGCCTCACCTCACAAAAGGCAGAACTCATGCTGAGAGAACGGATTTACCAAAGGCCACGTAGCTCTTGGCAGTGGAGCCGGGCATCGCTCCCTGGCTGCTTCAGCAGGAGTAATTGCTGGCACCTCCTGGCAGTCCCCACCGCGCTGGGAGCCGGAGGATCTGGCACCCATGGTGGGGCATCCTCCCCAGAGCACAGCTCCCCGCAGCCACGGGCTCGCAGCCTTCCTCAGCCACCCCTAATTATTTACAGCCGGCATGGAGCCAGTGACCTTGCATGGGAAAAAAACCACTTGAGCCTCATTCAAATTCAGCCTTCCACCTCTATTACACGGGAACAGCTCCGGAGATGACAGGCTCTGCACCACGCCTATGCAGCAGTAAAATGCCTGTTTCTGAGCTGTTCACAGCATACATTTTACTCATCACGTGCTGCTCGCAGGCAGTGAGGGAACCGGCACTTTAACCCACCCCACGAGTCAGGATTTTTGCCCAGAAAACACTGCAGCCTCCCAGGAGGGTGAATTCTGCTCCCTCTGCTCAAAGCAGAGCTGGTGGCAGCGAGCTGAGGCACAGCTCCTCCCCGGACACTCTCCAACCAGCCGTGGAGCCAGAGGCACTGCTGCTCGGAGCCACGGTGCCAGCTGGCAGTGGCACGAGACCCTCTGTGTCCAGAAGGATTCTGATGGCATTTGGCCGTGTGCCACAAGAACATGGGGCTGGAGCAGCCTGAGGGTCCAGCCAGTCTCATTTCCATCTCCATTAGAGGACAGTAATTCACGTTTATCCAGTACACCTCCACCAAGGCGAAGCACAGGGATTCCCAAACCCGAGGCCTGGGTGTCCTACGTGACCCCTCGCAGAGCCCCGTGCCCAGTCCTGTGTGCTGGCAGTGCCAGGGCCGGGCTGTCCCTGCTCCTGGCTGATGGAAAGACCCCTGGGCATTAAACTGCAGCCTGGTGATTCCATCAGGGACTCCAAACCGCCTGAGGTAACTGTCCCTCTGCACCTTCATCTGTCTCACCTTCCTCAGGTGCCCCCACCCCACCACACCACATCCTCCATTTCCATCACACAGGAAAACTTGAGGCCTCCCAGCCCTCAGGTAACAAAGAGCAAGCACGCCCTTCCCACCACCTCCCCAAACCCACCTCTCTGCACAGACCAGCCCCATCTCCCCCTCCAGCCCCTCCAGCCCACGCTGGAGTCCCCATCCGTGCACCCCTGCCCACAGCCACCACTCCTGGGCTCTCCTCAGCAGGCAGAGCCACGGCTGGTGGCACTGTGGGGAGCCTTGCCAGGGGTGCTGGGCTGCTGGGCAGGGTGGTCAGTGTGGTCAGCGAGGTCAGTGTGGCCGTGGAGGGCAGCCTGGCAGCCCCACCACACCAGCACTGGCACCGAGCAGCAGCGGGCACGGCCGAGAAGGGGCACGCTGGTGGTGATGAGAATCTATCACAGACACTGACCAGACAGGGGAACAGGATGAGCAGCTCCTTAAATACCTGCCCATAATGAGCAGCGAGAAAAAGTGCTCCATCATGGGTGATTGCAATCTCAGGGACGTTTGCTTGGCGCTTTAAAAAATTAAAGATAATAACTTTCTAACAGAAACAATCTTGCTGTCACCTTGGGGAAATTCTCTGCTTGGCCTCACTCAGAGGGCTGAGAGGAGCTGGAGGCGGGGGAAGAGCTGGTGCCTGGCCAGGGCAGCCGCTTCCAGCCCGATTTAATGCCTTGCCTGCGACCCAGCTCAGCTCAGCGGAGCCAAAACCAGCCGTGGACAAAACCAGCAGGGGAAAAGGGACATGCAGGAGCAAGGACAGGTGCCTCTCTGCACCTCACACCCCTGTCAGGCCTACTGGAAAGGGGAATGGAAAATTGAATTAAAAAGTTAAAAATCAGTGACTTTGATGTGGAAAGCAGCAGGCCACACACGTGGCTGATGGGAGAAGCTGATGGTATCAGTTAAAATAAATCTGCAACTGGAAGGTCAAGGCAAAACAAGGAGGAATTCTTTCACTGTGTCAGAAGGAGCTTTCCTGACGGTGTAAACCAGCCCTGGATCATGACAGTGTAGCTGTCAGTCATGGAGCAGAAGTGACACATGCTTATTTATTCATCAGATACTTCTGTTCTGTACTTGGAGACAAACAGGCTCCTGTGTTCCGGCAGGAGCTGGGGGGATGCTGAGCAGCGGCTGCAGAGTGTAAACACGGCATCAGGAGGACCAGAGAACTTCCTCCCAGGAGCATTCAGAGAATAGGCTGAGAAGGCTTCTGAAGATCTAAAATGGGTTTTAATAAACCCTGGCATTCTGCTGAATTTCTGGAAGATGGGAGAAGCTGGTTTAATGCCAGGAGTGATGCGATGGGCAATGGCAGGAGCTGTGTCCCCAGCACCGCCCGTGGCTTAGCAGAGGTGGGAACGGGGGAGGAGGCAAATGTCAAACAGCCCCGTGGAAAACAGATTTATCAAACTTCATAAATTTGTCTTGATATAGCTACAAATTCAGTTGATAAAGGGAGTCAGTAACATAATACATTTAAGAGTTCCACAGGGTATTTGATTTAGCTCTCCTGAAAAAGTTAAAGACCTGTATTATGCAGAATCAACAGCACTTTATTAACGGGGCTGGGAGCTCACAGAGACAGTCCCTGTCATCCAAGGGATGCTCCTGTACAGGAGCACCTGTCACCAGGACGGTGCTGAGCTATGACAACATCTTTATTGAGAGTATTGAATAAAACACGAAGCAATTGGGAGTAAAAGAGGGAAATGGCAGAGAAGAGACTGACGGGAATGAGGGAGGTGGGTCAGGCAAATTTGGGCAGCTCGGTACCTTGGGTTCCTTCAGTATTTGGCCAACTCCATGGGTTAAGAGTGAGGAAGCAGGAGAGCAATTCCAGTTTGGGGGTAGGAGATGCTGCTCAGTCACACTGGATGGGCTGGGGGTCCCACCACCCTGGGGACTCCCTGTGAGGGCCCCAGAGACCTCAGTGTAGAGCCAGGCTCACAGCAGGCAGAACACGGACAAAGAGCCCACGTGGACACAGCAGACACAGGTACCAGAGGTGATTTCTTGTGTCCAAGGGGAGTCTGAGGAGCTCAGGAGCTCTCCAGTGGAACTGCCAGCCCAGGGACACGGCCGGTCACCCTCGGGTGCAGCCACCAGGACTGGCCATCCACCCACCCCTGAGCCATGCAGGAGCTGCAGGCCAGGGGCAGGAAGGACTGGGCAGGGTCCTGAGTGCCGTGGGATCAGCTGATGGAACCTGCAATATTATATTTAAACCCAGATAGGATCATCCCAAAAGACCAGCCCCAGACAGAGCTCCCCCGGCTCAGCAGGGAGGAAGTGCTGGCTGTGCTGGAGCTGCTGTGGGGGACACTGGAGGGGCTGGGATGGGCCCAAGGGGGACAGCTAAGCCGAAGGACAGCTCTGGGACACAAGACATCTGTGTCCCCTGCAAAACAACCCACGTCCCACCCCAGAGGAACGCAGGATGCTGAGCATCCTGTGAGGGAGGCAGGCAGAGCAACGCTTGGCCTCCTCCAGAAATGACAGAGCACTTTATTCTGACGAGAGAAATGAAGGAGGAAAGGAAAAGTACCACATCGCCTTAAAATATGGTATTTTGAGCAGCCTTGGCCAAATCCTCCTGCTCCTTCTGCCTGTTTCAGAGCCGCATGATGCCATGGAGCCAGTCCCAATCTACACCACGCAGCAGGGAGGACACGGAGCCTCCCTGCATTTAATGATGCTGCATTTAATGATGCTGCATTTAATTAAGTTTGATGAAAACCAAAGTTCGGTTACTTTGTTAAGAACGCCACTAGCCCAAGCAGCCATTCCTCAACTTCAGCTCCCTCCCCAAAGCGCCGTGTGCTTCCCTCCCTTCTGCACCGACACAACAGGCACAGAGGGAAACAGGCGACACTGAAACAGCCACGGGGGACATGCACCCACCAGTGCTGGCCACACGAGGGGACACCTGCCAAGCGTCCCCGTACTGTAAAAGCAAAACCCAGGCTCCAAACGCTGCCATTCCAAGCAGCCTATCGCAGCCCAGCAGTCTGGAAACACCTGCCTGGGCTCCAGATATTGAGTCAACCGCTAATTTGTGTTTCCCAGTGTGGGTGTCTCTCCATGGGTCTGCGGCGGCTCCATTCAGGATTTATCCGCTCTCGCCGATGGGCTTGTGACGCTCACGTGGTGCGTGGCTCCCACGCAGGCGCTGCGCCGGGCCCGACAGGGCTGCTCGGAGCGGTGGGGCTGTGTGCTCCGGGCAGCTCCGGGCAGCTCCGGCCGCCGGGGCCGCGGCGGCTCCGCACGCCCTTCCTCCCTCGGGACACGCGTCCAGCCCCCGCTGGCGGCGAAAGTTCAGGGCTGAGGCGGTTCCCAGGGCGCAGGAAGCTCTGCTCGGGGCTAAAAGCATCTCGTGCACCGCAGGAGAACCGGCCCCTGCGACAGACCGTGCTCGGTGTCGGCACGGGGATGAAGCCTCTGCCCCTGTTCCAAGCCCGACACGGGGAGCGCACAGAAATCGGGAGGCGGCGAGGCCCTGCGGCAGGAATCGCACGGGACCTGCCGCACGTAACAGGTACAGGGCTCGGCCCCCGGCGCTCCCGGGCAGGGGGCTCCTCAGCCCCCGCCCCAGCACGGTCCTTCCCCCGCTCCGACACGCGAGCCCTGCGCAGCTCGGCCGGGGGAAGTTTTCCCTTCCCAGTGCCGCGCTGGTGAGCAGCCTGCGAGGCGCCTTTCTCCTGCAGAATTCAGGAGGGTGACAAGCAGCCCCAGCACGTCCCCCCAGCACCACCACAGCCCCAGACGCTGCCCCCGAGCGCAGGCTGGGACCCTCCCTGCCGCTGAGGGGGTGCTGCAGCCCCGCTGCCGCCCGCGCCCCCGCGCAGGGATGACGGAGCCGTGCCCCGCACGAGGCCTCGGAGGTGCCGCAGGTACGGCCCCGCAGCCCCGCTGGCTCCCGCTCCCGCAGCTCTCGGAGCACCAACACGGGGTGGGCTGTGGAACAGGGAGTGCTGAGCCCACGGCCCGCTGCTCCCAGCCCCGTGCCTGGGCTCAGGGTGGTGGGCTGTGATCCAGCTCCGAGCTCCGCCATGGCACTGCCAAGCCCCTTCCCGAGCGAGCTGTGCCCAGGGCAGCGGGGCCTCTCTGGCTCCTTCCAAAGCAGTGATTGATCACCGTGAGGGAAACATAAAACATTGTCTGGAAAAAAAAATACAGGTAGCAAACTGAAGAATTTTGGAAATTACTCATGCCTCCAGCGATCCCATCTTTCACATCCCTGGCTCCTGCCTCCTTGGCTCCCTCAGCCCAAAAGGGGAGACAGATTATCTCAAATTATTTATTATGGAATTAGAGCATGATCCAAATCCTCCTTGAATCAATAAGAAAGCTCTGACTGACTTCACCGGGTTTAGGACCGAGCACCAGGAACAGACAGGGTATTTCTGCATCCACGGCCGTGACTCACCGAGAACTTTCCAACGTGCAGGAGCAGCTCAGCGCCCTGGCTCGCCTGCCCCCAGCACTGGAGGGGTCACTCCTGGCCCGGGGCAGCGTGACACGGCCCGGGCCCCACAGGACAGCGGGGCAGGTTCTCCTGAGCACACAGGACACCCGCTGCTGCCACTCCTTGTCAAAGTTAGGGCCCAGGGTGATGCCATCGGCCATTTTTTGCTGCGCAGATACCAGACCTGGCTCCGTTAAAGCTCATCTTTAACCAAAGCCTGTGGGTGCCCAGAAAGACCTCAGCCAGCAGCTCTGGGGCAAAACTGCCCCAAATTGTGGCCTGTGCTGCAGGAGGGCGGCAGCTGCTGGGGCCTCGCCAGGCAGGCAGTGCTGCGGGAGGGGAGCAGCGGGGCGAAGCGGCGAGGCCGGGCAGCAGAGAGCTCGGCCGTGGGGCAGCCGTGGTGGGGCAGCCCCTCTGTGGGACTGCCCAGCCCCACCGTGGGACTGCCCAGCCGCGGGGACGGAGGGACGAGCTGCGGTGGGGCAGCAGCAGCCCGCCTTGCCCCGCTGTGCTGCTCGCAGGGAAAGGGCTGGCGCTGCTCTGGGGCTCGGTGATGAAAACGCCGGGTGCGGTGGGTGTCCCTCTGGTGACAGGGACGCGGTGCCGGCGGAGCCTCGGAGAGGGGCAGCAGCCGCGGGCCTCTCACTCACACATTCCTGATCAGGAGAGGGACCTGTGGCCCCTCAGCCCGGAGCTCCCCGGGAGAACACAGCGCGTCTGCCGCCGCCAGCGCCGGTCCCCGGCACCGGGGACCCCGCAGACCCGCTCCCCCCGGCCCCCGCGCCCCGCGTGGAGCACCCCCCGTGAGGGTCCACCTCGGTGCCACCGCGCGAGCCCGGGGGGGAGTGCGGAAG
>VZRX01023442.1:0-31353 GCA_013398075.1 Notiomystis cincta | reverse complement strand
GCGCCGGGCGCCCTCTTGTGCGCGCAGGGCCGCAGGGCCCGGGCGAGCCCCGGCCGCGGCGTCCGGCCGAGGGGCTGCCGCTGCAAACGCAACGTGCCGGGCAGCCCCGGGAAAAAGCAAACTCCCTGAAAGCCGGGAGACCCCGCTATAATTGCGCCAGTCATGACAGACCACCTGCGGGTGTTTGCGGTACCCTCTGCCTCGCTTCATGGCTTGCTCCTAAAGAGAACGGCATCACTCTGCTCTACAGGGTACTGTAGAGGGCATCATCCCATACTGGACATAGAATTATAGAAAGGTTTGGGTTGGAAGGGGCTTTCAATATAACCCACTAGATCAGGTTGCTCAAAGCCCCATCCAACCTGGTCTTGAACACTTTCAGGAATGGAACATCCACAGCTTCTCTGGGCAACCTGTTCAAGTGCCTCACCACCCTTATAATGAAAAAAAATTTCAAGTAGCTAATCTAAACATCTCCTCTTTTAGTTAAAAAACATTCTCCCTTGTCCTATCACTATCTGCCCATGTAAAAAGCTGTTCTCTTTTTAATAAGCCCTCTTCAAGCACCAGAAGGCTGTAGTGAGGTCTCTGCAGAGCCTTCTCTTCTCCAAGCCAAACAATCCCATCTCTCACAACCTGTCTTCAGAGAAGAGGAGCTCCAACCCTCTTATATACTTTGTGGCTCTCCTCTGGACCCGCTCTAACACGTCAGTGTTTTTCGTGTGCCAAGGACCCCATAATTGGATACAGAACTCCACATGGACTCTCACAAGGACATTTCACTTATGCCCCAGCAGCACCATGTGCTGGGCCATCCCTGTGTCACTGCATGGCACAAACCAGGGCGCCAAAGCCTCAAAGGGAAGAAATGGGGACAGTAAACCTTGGGAGAGGCAGAAGGCAGAGTCAGGCAATCTACAGTCACCAGCGTGGCTCGAGACTACTCAAAAGCCTCCAAACATAAGAAGATAATCCTTAATTCCGGCCACTCCCCTCCCTGAACTCTCTGCAGCTTCGCTCACCATCTCCAAGGGAGCAGGGCAGCAGTGGAAGTCCCAGTAGAAGGGCAGTCCTGACAGCTCACTTTTCACGTGCAGCCTGAGGCCACTGGGAGAGCGGTGGCAGGAGAAGGCGGTGGTGGCACCTGGCTGCCCTGCCAGCAAGGGGCACATCAAGCTGCTCAAGTGATTCAGGAAGGAGGACACGTGAACCGTCAGCCGCTTGTTCAGCTCCTGGGAAAAGGCAAGGTGTGGGGGCACAGCATCAGGGAAAAAATCAGCAGAAATCCCAGCACCAAAGGAGTCAAACCACTCCATGTTCCACAGCAAAAAGCCATCCCTGGGCCTTGGCTTCCAGCCCTCTGACATGACCTTCCTCACTGATTCTCCCACGCCAGCCAGGATGGGCAGTGTGCAATGGTCTGCACTAGCACATCTGCTGTGCATGCCACCACAAGCACCACAGCCTGGCTGAGAGCCAACAGCAGGACAACCTGCCAGAGCTGGGCGATGGCTGCAGCCATATGCCCATCCCTCCTGCCACCAGCCACTCAGCATTATGTGACACAGGGACATGCCACTCCAAGGGCACAGGAGGGCCTGGGCACGTGGGCTGAGGAGATGAGGCACAGCTCCATGCATTTTTGGGGGCCAAGCTGACAGGATGCCCCTTGAGAGACTGTGCTAGCTATGAATGGGAACAGAATCTCTCTGTCACTGAATAGAAGGCAGCCTTGTTTCACGCTCCTCTTTAGTGCATTGGCCCTGGGGAAACCAGCTGCCCATCCAGCCCACAAGTGAAGAGACTGTGCCAGCTCTGTATGCAGGCCCACCTGGCTTCCCTGGGCATGCTAAACAGTGTGGCCCACTCTCCCAGGAGAAGGGTGTTTGGTCAAGTAGAGCGACAGCACTTGGGCAGAGCCATACAGGGACTTCCCAGGTTAAGCATTTGCACCCAAGCCCAGTCAGACCCAACAGCCATTTTGTCACCAAGCAGTTTATGCTGGTATGTCACCTTCTGGGAGGAGAAAAGGAGGTCCCTGGCCTTTTCAGACACTCACCTTGGACCTTTGTCCCACGGCCTCGGCATCTGCACTCTCGTACCAGACACTGCTGAGGTCAGAGATCAGCAGAATATAGCCAGTATCCCTGAAGCACACTTTGGCAAGAAAAGTGGACTCGCCAAAGCAAACAGAAGCCCAGGGCTGGGTCAGGAGGCTGCTTGCTAGCTCCTCAGAACCCTCCATCTGCAAGAGAGCAAACAGGTCTCTGCCTCAGCCCCCACCCGGGAAGATCTGGTCCCTAGGGTGGCCTCAACAGGGACCATCAGTCCCGGCTGGCCCATTTATGATGCAGTCCCGCCTGACAGCATGGAAGTGAGGATACTCAGCCAGCTCTGGTCACACATGCAAGCAGCAGAGCTGGGGTGTGTGTTTGGGGAGCCTTCTGAAGGGCAGGTCCTGCCGCAGCTGACAACAAGCACCCCAGATTCACCAGCAGGCGCATGGCAGTGGAACTGCTCCCTGCCGGGGTTACCCGGTGCTTGCTGGCGTTAGCACAACAAGACCTCTACGCCCAAACTACCATTTAGGCTGCCCCGCAGGCAGCGGGCGGGTGGCAGGGTGCTGCACCCTCTTCCTGCCGGGGCATTCTGTGCCTGCGCTCCACGCGAGCCCGCGCCGTGCCCGCCTGCAGGGACCCGGGCAGCGCGCCCGCAGCCCAGCGCTGCTTCCCGCTCCTCCCCGGCACGGCCTCCACGCCTCCCGGAACGCTCGGGGACCCGGGACCGCGGGCTGCCCGTAGGCCTGCGGCTCTGCGGAGCTGCAGCATTACCCGAGGGCAGGAGGAGTGGGCGGCCGGAGGATGCAGAGGCTGGGGCCGGCGAGCGGCGAGCGGCGCCGGGCCGGAGGCGAGGGCAGACTACGGCTCCCGGCATGCTGCTCTCTTCCGCGGCGGGCGGGCCGGGGCACGCCGGGATGTGCGGCTCCCTGCGCTCCGGGAACCGCCATCCCTCCCACAGAGCCCCCGGGAACCCGCTGGCGTTCCCTTGCCTGCTCACAAGGACAGCGAAGCGAGCTGGCGTGTCCCTCTAGAGCGCCCGCGGTTGCCACGGCCAAGGCGCTGATGGGGACCGGAGTGCCTTAGGACTTTATTCTGCGCTTGCGCCTGCTGCGAAATGCGCTGGCACAAGAGCCCAGCGGGGTTCGGGTACAGCCGGAGCCGTTCCTTGGCCCCAGTTTATTCCTCAGCCCCGGGGTGCCGGGGCAAGCCGGCCAGGGCACGCATCGCACCGCTCCGCTCCGCTCCGCTCCGCTCCGCTCCGCTGCGCTCCCAGGGCGTGCGGGGCTCGGCTGCTGCACCGCGGCGAGCCCTGCACAGCTGGGGCTGCAGGTGCCTCTGTCCTCACGCCTGGGCACTGGGCTCACAAGGCGGCACAGAGCAGCACCGTGTCAGCTCGGCACGCCGCGCACCCCCAGTTCCCTCCGCACTGAGCCCCACGCTTACCGCAGGCACTGATTTCCCAACCTCATCACCCATCCTCTGACTCTTATCCCCCACCAGCACACCATGCATTGAAACCATCGCCCCTGGGCCCACAAACTGCCCCCCATGTGCTGCCCCTGAGTCACCCAATTACACTCTTTGCAAACACCTCTGTCCCCAGCACGCAGGCTGCAGCCACCTCCCAGGCAGTGCCAGGGGGAGGGTGGTCATTGAACAGGTTTTGCAACCTGACAGGGTGTCAGAGAACAGGGCAGTGGGCAAGGCCTTTGCAGTGCAGGACAGACTAGGTTGCGTGATCAGGGGTGGGGTGCAGGGCCCAGTTGGACTTTGGGCTCTTAAGGGTCAGGTGGGAGTGCTGGCTGGATGAGGATGAGCTGAGCATTACACTGCTGGATACAGCTGCAGGGGTCACACAGAGAGCTGGGGAAAGAGAGCTCACACTTAGTGCCACCACAGAGAGCTGGGGAAAGAGAGCTCACACTTAGTGCCACCACATCCCTCCCACCCTGCATCCACCTTTGAGTGTTTCACCTTAGGACCAGGCCAGGTGAAGGGCGATATTCTTCTCCAGGGAAATCCACTATTGGCTAGTGTAGTCACAAGAGCAATGCCTAGAAGGTATTTGCATGGTGAACACTACTGGGACTACCCTACTCTAGGTGAAAGGGTGTTCATTGTTTGGAAAACTGACCTGAGTTGCACCCCCAGCCTAGAGCATCCTGGAGTGCCAGAGCATTGGTATATATATCTGGTGCCATGGGCATTGAGGAGCCAAAGGCACAACAGGGACACAGCAGGGAGGAGTGGAGAGACAGTCCTTCCTGAGCACAGTGCCAGCAGGTGAGCATAGCCACAGTGACAGTCCTTTGGGGCTGCCCAAAGCACTGAACGCTCCCCTAGTCAGAACCCACATCCTCAGGGCACATGGGGACCCCCTAGTAAATCCCATTTGGAAAGGAAACCCCTGGAAAAGGCAAAGTTGGTTGAAGGTTTTTATATCTTGCTCTCAAGCAGGCAAATTAGGTTTGTGTTGGGAGGGTGAAAGCTCAGGTTCCTCCAGTCCTCGAGGGCTTCAGAAATCAGGAGCAAAGTGGCTCTCAACTGCCTTGAGGGCACAGCCCTGTTTTCATGAGGCTTCCCACATGACAAGGTCAGGCCACACTGTGCCAAGCAGGCACGTCTGTCTGGCTTGGCCTTATTGCTGACTGCAGCTCCCCAGAGCCGGGTTTGGGGAGCAGGTGTGTCCCTTCCCCCGGGGCAGCAGTCCCCTCCTCAGTAGCACAGCTGCCCTCCTCCTCTTCCTCACTCCTCGGGCAGAGGAAGCAGCACAGAAAGGCTTTGCAGGAAGATGGCAGCAGCCTCCTTAGCCCAGTGGGGAGCCTATAGGCTTGTCTGGCTTCCCCTCTCTCTCCATGGAGGTCCCCAGCTCTGGCTTTCCATGGCTGCTCAGAAAGCAGCCCTCGTTCCTCCAGTGTTCCTGCAAGCAGGGAGGTAGGCAGTGAAATGGGGGTCCCTTCCTCCTAGGTGCATCCTCCTAGCCCACTCCAGCCCCAGCACCCTCAGCAGGACTGCCAGGAGGCAGAGCTGGTGTTTTGTCCCATGGACAGATCCAATCCTCAAGAGCAGAGCATATACAGAGCACCTAGAGCCCCTCACCTGAGACCGTGTTCTCCAGAAAAAATGACAAGAAGCCAGTTAAGAAGACAGGGACCATGAGCAGGGAGAGGAAGAGGAGGTCCAGTGGCACCCAGCCTGCAGGGACAGTGCCAGAATCAGCCAGGAGGTCCCAGCCAAGCCAGGGGAAAGGGATAGGAGCAGCCATGGCAGAATCAGGGATTGAAGAGGGAGCTGACTGCTACTATGAGCTGACCCAGCCTCCCAGAACACTGGGGATGTGTGGTCACCATGCCATGGGACTCAAGGCTTTGCCTTGCCTGGGGAATGCCCCTCATACCTGTGGCCAGGGGAGCCAGAGCCGTGCTGAACCACCGCGGTACCAACAGCGCCATGAACATGGCAAAGCCAACAATGAAGATGTTCCTCCCTGAGTCAATGTCTGTGTACTGGAAGTAGGAGATCCCCGTGCCCACAGCCACGGTGTAGGTTACACAAAGCACCCCTCCTGCAGGGGCAGGAGTCAGGCAGTGCCAGGCAGGCTGCAGGTGCCGCAGCAAGGGGTGGGGCAGGGCAGGTACCCACCGTGAACTGCCAGTGGGATGTGGGTGAGGAGCCCTGCCAGCCTTGGGGACATGCCCAGCACCATGCATGCCAGGGCACTTACTTGCACTGAGAGGCGAGAGCCAGCCTGGCAGAAAGAAGAATGGGAAAGTGAGGATGGGTGGCATCACCCCCTGCTCTGTCTGCCCCCACATTCTGCTACACACACCTGCCTCTCTCAGTGCTGGCTTGGTGACAGCCTGGCCATTACAAGTCCCACACACCTGCTCGACTGCCTCCCCATCCCTTGCCAACCCATTTCCCCCTACTCGGCATACCTGCGTGAGGCCGGTGGCACAGGTGTTGGCAATGCTGGAGGCCGTGCCCCCTGGGGTGCCCAGCAGTCCTGCCAGGAGGCTGCCTAACCCTTCCATGCAAAGCCCCCTGTTAGAGGCGTGAGGGGGCAGCCGGGGGACGCGCAGCAGCCTCCCACACAGCACGTAGCAGCCCATGGAGTTCATACTGCAGCCGACGGCCATGGCGATGCCCACTGCCAGGGCCCGGGAGGTGAGCAGTGGCCACCTCCACTCTCCTGCAGTGGAGGGAAGAGGGACAGGTGATAGAAGTCTTGTCCAAACGTGGATGGCTGCACTCAGCCCTGCTGCCCCCCACCTGCGTAGGGGATGTGGATCCAAGGGGCATTGAAGGTGCTGTTGGCCCAGGACAGCTGTGCCATGGTCACATCCAGTGACTCCCAGGGAATGTGGAAGTAGGTGAGGATGGCACAGACAATGCAGACACTAGTAAATGGGAGCAGTACCTGCAAGGCAAAAGGGGACCCTCAGCAGGGGACCCTCCTCCCCTGCCTGTCCTGGCCAGCACTCCAACCTTGTCCTGTCACATCTCTCAAAGAGTCATGCCACACCTCCCCTTACCCCTGCAGGAAGCATCCCAAGCTGTTCTGCTCCAACACCCTAGGTCCTCAGCACTTTCCCAGAAGCATCCATGTTCTGGGAGCTGCACCAGAGCTTTTCACCCTTGCCTGTGCTCCAGGTCTCACCTAAATCCACACCAAAGAGCCAGGCTTGGAGAGAGAAGCCTGGTGACAGAGAAGAGAGAGGACAAACCACAGTACCGAGAATGTGCGCAGGGTGGGAGCTGATGACTCTGTGGAGCCCTCCCAAGCATGGGCCCAGGCACAGAAAGGCAGGCGGCAGGACCTCAGGTGTTGGGAGAAGGTGACAGCAAGGAGCATGAGCCTAGGAGAGTGAGCACAGGTCACCACACAGCATCACAGTCGGCGATGGGGTCCCAAATGTGCACCATTCCTGTCCCGCTGGAGAAAGCAAGCCCCAGGAGCCGCCCACCAGTACAGTCCCCAGGCTCACATACAGCAGTGCTACGCCCCAGTTAGTGGAGCAGAAGAAAGCAGCTTCCTTGTACGCTGACAGCCCGATGATGGAGAGGCTGGGGGCCAGGACCATGGGCCCGCTGTGCCGCGCTGCCCAGCCGCACACACCAGACACTCCCAGCACCAGCTGAATCAGGCCGGAGACCAGCACTGCTCCAGAGACCTGAAAGAGGAAAGGATGGGCCTGTGGGGCAAGATACATGGAGAGCAGTCCAACACCTTCCCTTGGCCACATTCCCACTGCCCCAGCAGCTGGAAACAATCCCTTGTTTCACATGCTCCACTCACCCCAAGCACAGAGAAACATACACGTGGACATGTATCATGATCCCCATTGCCTTCACACCTCTCTTCATGGCAAATCCCAGGAAAAGAGAGTGGGGGTACAGGGATATGGGTGACAAGTGGAAAGCTGATGGAGTGAGATGGGGACCCACCTCTTGCAGTGAGTCAGCCGAACTCCCTGTGTCTTCGCAATGAGGTACAAGGCATGTACTGGCCATGGCTGTGCCTGGGAGGGAATTTTGGGAGGGTGTGATACACGTGGATCCTGGGCTCCTGCAGCTGTGTCCAAGAGCATGCAGCAAGGAGGCTGCTGGCTGCAGAAGGACCAGTGTGCCAGTATTCCCATCAGCCCTGACCCTGGGGAAGTGACCAGATACATTGCAAGTGCACTCAGGAGTGGCTAGGGTGCTGTACACCATCACCAGAGGGGCCAGCAGGCAGGACCCCTTGCTACCCCTCATGCCTACTCCACCTACCAGGAACCTCATCACTGCCATTCCCCTGGCACCAGCATGGCCCAGGCCCCAAGGGACACAGGCTTCAGGGCTGTGCTTACCATTCCTGTCTGTGCTGGCACCAGAGGACAGGTAGGAGCTCAGCACCATGGCAGGGACCAAGTACTCAAAGGATGGGATTTGAATCAGCGGCAACCTGAGGAAGGGGACATGGGCACATTAGGGAAGGACAGGGAAGGTAACAGGGCTGTTCCAAAAGCCCAGACTGCCAGAGGAACAGGGGTGGGAAGGGAAGCAGATAAGAACCCCAGAGTGGCAGGAGGTCACCCCATATTCTCTATGTGCCCTAGTACGTCCCAAGTGACAGCACATGGAATGGATGCAGAGGTCAGAGGCTTTGCCGAATCACATACACAGCCTGTGTGGGCAGCACAGGCCTCAGACAGTCTGAAGGAGCTGTGTATGATGTTGGAGCAAGGCAGTGAGGAGCTAGAGGGAAAGAAAGCATAGCAGTTTTTATAGAGGTGTATGTGAGAGGGAGGGGTTATCTGTGACAACTGTGCAGAGGTACAGTACAAGAGGTTTTCCTTGTGCCTCTTCCCACTTCCAGCAAAGCTCCTCTTCCCTCATCCTAGGAGGAGACAGACATGCCCTGCCATGGCATCACCCTCCCCCTGGTGACAGCTGCTCCCCCTTCATCCCCCGTGCTCACCGGCTCCCCAGGGTGGTCTGCAGCATCGTGGAGATGCCGCAGGCAAAGAGGCTGCGTGCCAGCAGCTTGCTGGTGGTCTGGGCATGAGGTGGCTCCTGGGGCAGGGTGGGCAGCAGGAGGAGGTGGAAGATGCAGAGCAAGGAGGTCTGCACGGCCAGGTGCTGCGCAGGGAAGAGATGGGGTAGTCACAACTCCTTGCAGCATCAAGAGCTGCAGCTCCCCATGCCCAGTCTCCCCTGAGAGGGTGGATACCCACTGACACCACCTGGGCAGCACTCACTACTGCCTACTGCCCTCCCAGCACACACTGACCAGAGCCCTACACACTCTGCCTGGCAGGATGCAGTCCCTGCCCTGCAATCTGAGAGGATCCTTGCCCTTCCCTCATCATCCCATCTCTCTGGCTGCTCACCATGGTCCATCCCCCTTACCTGAAGGGCTAAGCAGCAGTTCACCATCCAGGAGCACATCTTCTGGGAGGAGCAGGATGAGAGCACAGGGCTCTCAGCTCCAGGTGTTCTGCCACGGCCCCCATTCATGCTGCTGCCTCCTCACTATGCTCCCAGTTTTTGGTGCAGAGAGGGTGGGCAGGCTCCCACCCCCCTGAGAGCTCCTTGCAAATCCTCACATAGCTGAACTTCCACCTTCTTCCGCCTTCTGGGATCTGCCCCAGGGTTAGCCATTAACTTGAGTTGGTGAGTAACCTGCCCTTGGGGCCAGGAATGCAAGTGTCACCTTGGTTTGTCACCACAAGGGCCAGGTGACAGGCAGCCACAAGACAGGCAGCCCATCAGACACTATTGCAGTGCCAACTACCTACAGCTCGAGTCCCATCACTGCCTCTGTGGGCATGGACTGGGTAGGCCACAGCCTTGACACCTCCTCCTCCACGTGCTTAGACAACTCCTACCAGCAGCATCCTCCAGCTTCAGTACGCCCTGCTCGCGCTTATTTCTCCCCAGCACAGCATCTCCTGCCCTTCTGGTCCAGCTTGGTCTCTAATGGGGGTCTATTATATCCCACATTCCCCTTGGAGAGTACTGAATCCTGCTGCTGGACAAGGATGCCAGGGACAAGAGCTGCCTGTTTGGCTGGAAAGGATCCCAAAGGTGCACAGGCAGGGGATGCTCATGTTTTTGTCACGGGGCAGAGGTGGCTGTGTCAGTGACCTGGCTGAGCCCTTGCTGCTCAAGGCTCACTCATTAACAGGTAAGACTTTGGAGAGCAAAGAGCAGTGGAGAACATGCATTCCCCACATTCCCAAGGATGGGGGTCCTGCTCTCTCCTGCTGTCCCTGCCTGCACCAGACCTGATATCCCTCCTATCACCAGAGAGAGACTGCAGGACAGGCCTTGCAGGTCTCCTGGGCTCACTGGCAGCACCTAGGATCTGTGTTGCACAGGAGCAGCTCCAGGAGCAGGCACAGCTGCATGGATGTGGCTCTGCTCTGGGACAGGCATGCTGCCAGTATGGAGCAGCTCAGCAGGACAAGGCAGGCACACAGCAAGAACTACTTTTATTGGAAGAGATTTGCATCTACAAAAGAGTGAAAAACAGGTGTAAAATCCACAGTAAAAAGAAGGGGCATGATGAGCTGGCCTGGTCAGCAAGACAAGGTGCCTTCTTCCCACTCTGAGGAGCAGTCAGGCACTGTTCTCTCACAGACACAGACAGCTGGAGTTTGGGATGGGGTCACAGAGCACCCCAGATTCAAAACACCCAACACAAGCAGGATAAAGAAGTTCAGCCTTAACCACACTTCATCCCCACCAAGCCCAGCAGGGCACAGCCACATCGGGGTACCTGCTTGGTGTCACTCTTGCAAGTTCCAAGAAGTGGCCTAACAACCCCCAAATGTAAATACTGCTATAACCAGACAGCTCCCACCTCCAATCTCCTCTCCTCTACCCCAGGTACCCCACCTTCTCACTGGGGTCACTGCCTTAGCCCCTCCACCCTGCACACACAGTCCCAGCCTCCAACATCCCATATGCCACCTCTGTCCAACACCATTCACTACAGGAAGAGGTATCCCTTTGCACAAGCACCCCAGCCCAAAGGCAACCCATATTTACCCTCCAGCTAGTAAATTCCCACCCCAGCAAGCCTGCCCTATCCCAATCTGTCCCAGCAGCCCCTAAGTGAAGAACATCCCTGCCCTGGGGGGGGACACAAGTGCTGGTTTGAAAGTAATGCAGAGGCCTCCAGCCCCATGCAGTTCCAAGGATTAGGGGTCCCAGAAGTGCAAGGAAGTGAGTTGTGCCACACTAGAAGGGAAGGGGAAAGGGGCTGCTGTCCTGTACTCCTAGCTGGGAAAAATGAAGCTCTTGATTCTACTGAGATCCATAGCAGTGTGCAAGAAGCACTGCTTCAGCCCCAGGGGGTCCAGCCAGTCCTCACGGTTGGGGGCTGCATCCCATGTGGGGCCCGCAGTGGCTGAGCAGGCACGGCAGTGGAGCACCGGAGGAGCCGGGAGCACGGCGAGTCCGAAGGGGCCAGGCTGGCTGGGGGCTGCAGTGGGGGTGGTACGGTTGGATCTCTCACAGGCAGCGGGCACTTTCCGGAAAGGACCTTGTGGGAGGCTCCTGTGTTGGGCTAGGTCAGGTGCCTTTGGGTAGGACAGAGCTGTCATCACAGTGCCCCACAGGTAGAGTGCAGTTGCTGTGACACCTCCACGACGCGGCTCCTTGGTCGTCTCGTTCTCCCCGAGGCAACGGGTGCAGCTGGCTGAGGAGACATTGGGCAGCTCGGGCTGGGGTTGGCCAGGGGCTGGGGCTGGCTGGGTATCCAGCTGGCACCTCCCCTCCTCAGGGAACAGCGCAGGCCGGGGAGCTGCGGCGCCGATGCTCCTCATACACACAGACCGGTGCACTACAGTGATGGAGGCGAAGATGGCTGCGAAGCCCGTCAGGTACACCACGCCCAGGAGGCAGGCCAGCTAAGGAGAAGACAAATGTTAGCCCAGACCCCCCCAGCAGCACCCCTGCCAGCCATGATGCAGCATGGCCACAATCAACCCAGCAGCCGTGATAGGAAAATGCATCACCAGCTCTAGGGCTGGATGCCGAGAGCAGGCAGCCACTCTGCTAACAGTGGGTGGCACACAGCCTGCCCAAAGCTGGGCCTAAATATCACAAACCAAAATGCCCCAGCTAAAAGCCAACAGTTCCTGTTCAAAACCCAGTTGCCTCCATGCCACCACCTTGCACCATGACTTGTGGGGCTGCAGTCCAGCACAGGGCACACTACCCAGCACCAGGCTACAGTGCCTCAAATCAGCATCTTCTGATAACTTCCCTTTTCAACAGGGAATAAACCAAGGTGCTGCTCTCAGTGGAAAAGTGGGTCCTGCTCCAAATCCTCGGCCTGCTGGGTTCCATGTTCTTTCAAGTAACTGCTCTCCTATGCCCTTACCTTCACCACTTGCTGGTAGAACTGGCCCAGCACATGCTGCCACATGGACTGCTCCATGAGGACACACAGATCTGTGTAGGTGAACCAGCCACGCCACATGCCCTGTTTTTCAGCCACACTGCAAGAAAGAAAAAAAAAGAAAATGAATGGTAGATGTGATACAGACCTTCCCCATCAAAGCACCTTTAGCCCAAGCAGGCTTGGAGAAGATCCTGGTTAAGCTTTGTAGAAGGGAGCTGCAGAGCCTAGCTAAGGCTCACAGGCGCCCCAGCCTCTTATTTCATTGCAGCAGGGCTATCTCCAAGCAGGGGCAGAGCCAGGCTGCAACACAGATAAAGGGATCACCCCCACCCTGGACACCTACCGTCCTTCCAGCCAGCTCAGCACTTCAAACAGCTCCCGGGGATCTGTGTAAAGACTCCAGTCCTGTCGGGACAGCAGTTAAAGGTCAGTGCGGTCAGGGCAGGTCACCCAGCACTCAGACACATCCTTCTCTATCCCTTCGTGGGAGCATGTGGGGGAAAACCAGAAATCCAGACTCCCCTCAATGTCCCTTTTCCCCTGCTCTGTAAAACAGCTGGCAGCAGTGACAGTTTCACTTACAATGGCACTCAGGAAGTTCATCTCCAGTGTGTTCATGGTCTGGACGTCCACCTTCCCTGCTGCTCCCCACTCATCGTTGAACACCTCCTCCTCCTCACCCTCATCATACAGGTACTTACTTGCAACCATCTAAAAGTAGCATAAAGGACAGATCTCAGCCTCCACTGCATTCCTCCAGGCTTCCCTCCAGCCCAGTTACCTCCCTGCCCACACTCACCATGGAGATCAGGAAGAGGTCTGAAGACGAGATCTGCTGGAGGTATTCAGGGTTCCGGTGCCGGAGTCTCTCAATGTAAACCAGAGCCAACATCATGGAGCAGGGTGAGATGCAAGCTTCCCTGTGGGACAGGACAAGAACCAATGCTACAAACAGCCCAGGCACCATGGCACAACTTGGCTGCTCCCTCCCCATGCAGACAGTAGGAAGGCTTAGCAAATTGCTACACAGGTCACAGCCTTGCCAGCTCTGTGCCAGCTGTCCTGAGCTGCAGCAACAGACTGTGCAGGGGATGCAGGGTGGAGAGCAGAAAGCCCTGTTTTCTGTTCTCAGGCACAGTCAACTCCAAACTGAGCAGCCCTGCCTGCAGCAAAGCATGTTGTGAGAGCTCAGCTGCCAAGAGGAGACTCCAGGTTCAAATCTAGTTACCCAGGGACAGGCAGATCCAGCCAGTACAGACTCCCAGTAACCAAGATCACACAGGCATCCCAGAGAACAGAACAAAGTCAAAGCCAGCTTGGCTGCATCAGCAAGTCACTGTGCCTGTTGTCTGTGCCTCCAGCTCTTCTTTGACACTAATCCAGCCTAAGCACAAAGCCAGTGTCTGGCCCAGGGGACAGAAGTGAGTCACAGGTAAGACCAGAGATCCAAGTTCTGACACAGGACACGAAGGGACAGGTTTTGCTTCTTACCGAGATACGTGAGACACATATTTCTTCTGGAGTCTGCGGATAGGACTGGGAGCCACTTTCTGCAGCAACTCCACAGCAATATCTAGGACAGAAAAGCACCAAAAGACTTAGTCCCATGTGGCATAGTCCATGCCTACCCTTCCCCTTCTCCCTATAAGCCCATTAGGTCTTGGTGTTTGCTCAGCCCTTCAAGTTTAATTTAAACTATGAAGGTAGGACAGGCCTTATCAGAGGTCAGGGACAATTGAGGAACAAACAAAAGTGCAGGGCGGGGAGATCACAGCAGGAAGAGGATGTGAGTGACCAAGGCCCTGTGGCAGTGCCAGATCAGCAGGTCTGTGTCACGGGGAACACCAGCAGTCAGCAGCAGAGAAACACCCTGCCCTCACCCTGCAGGACCTCATACAGCCCTTCTGGCGGCCTTCTTGGACCTGATGTCACACCACATCTTCATGGTCCTTTGCTCCCCTTCAACCAGCAGCATCCTCCCCCTCCAGATCTCATCAGCACCGATCCAGCTTCCCCTGCACCACAGCCCCAGCACTCCTGAGACCAGGATGTACAAGGCACGCAGGTTGAGCAGGAGCCTGAAGGCACTGACAGGTATCAAAGCAGCGATACAGTGTAACTGCAGCTCGGTCTGCTTTCCCTACACTCGAGGGCGTTCCACGGCATTCAAGCACTGAAAAGGGCCAGACGCTGCCATACACTGGCAGATGGCTCCAGCAGCTCCCATCTCACTTCCTTACACAATATGACCAGCTGGGAGCATCCCAAGCAGCACTACAGTCTGATGCTAGGCAAGAAGTGCTTTAGACAGAAAACTCCATTTTGTTCCCGAGCCCTTGGCTGACAGAGTTGAGAGCAGAGTTCATCCCAAGCCCTGCATTTCCAGCTGCCAGGGGAAGCATCACCACACCCCTCCTGTCTACATCTCTCCAGCAACTAAGAAAAGAGCTGCACTAACACAACTGATTTGCCCAAAGAGCAGACACCAAGCTCAGAAAGACACTGCTCTAAGGAGCTTCCCTACACTGTTCAGGCCACACCACTACTGTGATGTGCAGCCAGGCTGACACAGCTCCAGCCACCCGTTGGCTGCTCCCAGCCTCTCCCACTGCTGCTGCTCTCTCTGCCCTTCCTGGCCATCCTCAACATCCCCAAGTGATCCCTACAGGCTCTGTCCTAACATGACACCAAATTCTTCAGCCCACAAATCCAACTCACAACAGTGTCCTGCCCTAGAGGGCACAGAGAGCAGCCGATCAGTTTCCCCATCTGACAGCACCGCACACCGAGGGTGGTTACTGTTCTTCTGTTTCCAAAGGAACAAATTCACATTTCATTTGTCTCCTCAGCCAGCCCCATACTGCCTTCTGCAACCAACCTCCAATACCAAAGACTCCTGCTACTCCACTCTCCCAAGAAGCCTCTATCCTGTTCCAAGTGCAGTGCCATAAGCTTGACATGTAGCAATGACACAGCTGTACCAAGACAGATATCATAGTCCTGGGCCTCAATTTTTGACAGCAGCTGGTGAAGGAAGGCTGTAAAAGCAGATCAGCCCATGGATACATTCTCCATGCGCCATTCTCGCCCCCAGCTGCTGGAGCCATGGCATTTCCTGAGTGCAAGGCAGTCCTCAGAGTTAATAGCCCCCAACAGTTTTCCTGCATGACTGTACCCTTTGAACTTTCATGCATGGAACAGTCCCACCTCACACCCCGGTGTAATGTCAGCCTCGAGCCTCCCTCGCGGCACTTGTGTTGGAACTCGTGACTCCCAGCA
This sequence comes from Notiomystis cincta, assembly GCA_013398075.1. Taxonomy (NCBI): domain Eukaryota; kingdom Metazoa; phylum Chordata; class Aves; order Passeriformes; family Notiomystidae; genus Notiomystis; species Notiomystis cincta. The sequence goes on along the minus strand of VZRX01023442.1, from coordinate 16,116 downwards.
GTGCCCAGGCACCGGGCTGCTCTGTGTGAGTCTGCCCTGGCCCACACGCTCAGCAGCCTGCTCCTCACCAAGGCACATCACACACAGCCTCTGGCAACTTCAGACCGTCTCCCCAGCAAGCAGCTAATGGAAATGCTGAGCCAACCACACAGTGAAGGCCCTCTAGAAAACCACGCTTTGCCCTTTTCCACTCCTCTCCACCATCATCTGCACCAGCTCCTCAGCCTTAACCCAGCCATGACCTTCTGCTCCCCAAAACACTGCTGAACTGACAGGAAAAAAAATGCAATCCAGACAAACACACAGAAAGAACTTGTCCCCTTAGTGCTCACAACTAGAAGTTGAACAAAGCCCTGAGTGTTTTGCAGAGCACAAGTAATTGTCTAAGACAGCTCTCATCAGGAACAAGTTCACAACCTGCTCTGCCAAGGAACTCACAAGCAATCTAAAGGACTTTATACACAAGTGAGATGTCAAAAATGCAACAGCGGGCCAGATGGGGCAACAAAACAGAGAGCAGAAGCCACGAGGCTCTGGCATCCTGCCCTGCTGTGCTGCACTGAGTGGGAAAGGCTGGGCAGGGGTGGGATTTGGCGCTGGGGAGGAAGCAGGTGACCTATTGGTCTCGGCCCCTTGGGCTACTTCCAACCCCCTTGACTCAGCATTCCCATCTGGGGACAATCAGCAACTCACCTGCCACGGGGCTGGAGAGATTATCCAGACTGCAGTCTTTGTCCCAGCCATAATAGAGTCGCTTCCGCACTCTCTCGCTGAGCTGCTGGTGCCTGGGCAGGAACTGAAGGCAGACAGAGGAACGTGAGGAAGGCCCAGAGGACTCCTCATAACGTGCTTTCCACCCCAGCCCAGCTCAGGGCTACACCGGGCCGAGGCGTGCGGACACAAGGGGCTCCCCGGGAGCGGGGGATAGGGGGGATCACCCCTCCCTCGGCCTGCTGCGAGCGGGCTGGGCCGCGGATACACCTGTGAACTCCTCACCGTGAACTCCTGGAACCCACTGAGGGAGAAGGCGCCCTCCTCGTCCAGCAGCAGCTCGTCCAGCTCCATCTTGCCCGCTCGCAGGGCGAGGGCTGACAGATCCCGTTCGGCGATACGGGGCCGGCCCTGAGGGCGCGGTGCCGGTCCGCTCCGAGGCCCAGGCCCAGGCGCGGCGCAGCGCAGGGAGCGGAGCCCTCAGAGCCGCTCCCAGCCTGACCGCCACCGCCCGCCCTTCCTGNGGAGGCGGCGCTGGCGACGGCGCAGCGGCTGCTGGTGTGGGAGAGGCCGCTGCACAGCCTGGTCACCGCGGCCGCGCTCGGCGGGGCCCTCTGGTGAGCTGGGGCGGGAAGGGGGACCGGGGGCCGTCGGTGCCGCCCGTCCGGCTCGTGCCCGTGCCCGTGCCCGTGCCCGCGGCGTGCGACGGCTTTGGGGCCCCGGTGATGTGCGGGCCGTGTGTGCCCCCGCAGCACCGCCGTGGGATATGTACAGCCGGGAGTAGCCGCGCTGTTTTCCTCTGACAGGCATAAACAGGCCCCTCCCTGAGGGGAGAAAGTGCCAGGAGGATTTGCCTCGTCCCGCGATAATAAAATGCAGATGGGCCCAACTGGAGCCTCGCCCAGACACATTTCTGCTTAATTTTTGCATCCGTGTTTTTATCAGTTCGTTTCACTCGGTAACTGCGGTCAGAGAGCTCCGCGGCCTCCTGCATCGGCAGCTGCCCTGGGGCGTTTTATTTAAACCCTTCTGCTCGGTAATCTTTCCCGGGAGGTGCTGATTTTTCACTCGGTTTTGGCTCGAGAGCATTCTCCCTTTCCTATTTTCCCTTCTCTGCCTCTCCGGCAGGGCAGCAGCATGAGGAGATGGGAGTGTGAGTGGCAGAGCCCAGCTGTGGATGGGAATGAAAAACATCCTGTTTGTTTGTATCAACAGTGAGTCAGTTTTATTGATGAAAATGCTCTCGGCCAGTGGCCTTCCCAGCAGAAAAGGTCAGAAGTGGCCAGGGAAAGAGTTAAATGTTGGCTGCAGATGAAACAGGAAGGGGCAGATTCTGGAGTTAGAGGAGGAAAATGTATGTGACCAAACAGCCTTTGAAGTCTCTCTGATGAGGCATCTTAGGTTCTGTTCCCTCATCTGTACGATTGTCAGAGGTGTACGTGGTAGTCAGGTACCTAAACTTTTTTGGACTGCTTTACCAGCTGAAGAGTCTCAGAGCACAGTTAGGAAGTGAGAAGGAAGGGGAGAGGTGCAGGTGAGGTGGCAGGGGTAGTAGACAACAACAGCCAAGGACTGTGCATGAAAAGGTTGAGAAGAACAAAGAGTGCCCAGAATATGGGACAGCAGAGAGAGATTTAAATACTGCAGAAGAGGAAAACTCATTTAGGGTCCCATGGAGGATCCAGCCAGCATCTTTTAACTGCAATACATAAATGAGATGGAGTAGGAGATTCTTCCAGAGATGACATGTTAAGCTACAGAATTGCTGTTCAATGAGAAGAAGTACAACATTGTTTAGGTCGTTAAAGGTCCTATAAGCCCATGGAAAGTGTAGCTTTTATTCTGTGCTGCCCAGTGAGGCACAGTTCACTTCCAGGTTCTCTGCCTGTGATTGTGGCTTGGTGGGAACCCCTCCCTGCTCTGCACTGTGAGGTTCTCCCTGACTCCACTCACTGTTTGGTGTATTTGACATTAGTTACTGCCAAACACTCACTGAAGAGGAGCAGGGTAAAAAAGCGAAATAGCTCTTCCTTTCTGGAAGGGAATGTTCATTAAAGAGGTGAAGGTGAATGCATTTCCCTGGTATTTTTGTCTGGAGTGACTTAAAAGCAGCTCCTCTGAACTAGAGAAAAGGATGAATGCAGACAGGCACTGCTGGCACAGGTGCCACCCTGGCACCTTTGCTGTCGAATGCCTGTGGAGTAGGGAGATAAACTCTTTGAGTGGCATTGCACAGCTGTGTGTAAGTAGTATTGTGTGAGCTGGCAAATGGCTTGGGCCACTGTGTGGATGAGGGACATGAAAGGTTTTATGATAAAGTCAAGTGAGCAACTAAACTGTTGAAGTGCTAGCTAGGCTCTGGTGAAACAGGGAAAGGTTTGTGATAAGAGAATGGGCATCTAGAGTGGCAAGATGCATTACCTGCATGTAATATTGGACCTTGCCATGACAAATGGGATGTAGATTTTCAGCAAACAGGCTGAATCACAAACATTTTTCTGCTACAGCAGTTTGTCTGTATGTTATCTAGAGCCTCCACCTTGAGGCTTTGGAAGTACAAGTGAGGATTAACTTTGTTTTGCACCTAGGGAGGTGCTCAGAAGCAGGGGAGGAGAGTGCTGGAAGATGGCAGGGAGTCAGCTGTCTGATGGTGGGCAAAGGCACCATTTGAGAACGTGGTGTGGGTGGATGTCTGCAGAGTACAGTGCTTGCTACAGTGGCCCATAGCAGTTGGACATTTCTGCTTTTAGCTATATCTGTTTCCTCATCGAGAGCAGTAATTTGCTGCCTTTCCCTGCTTAACAATTTCTGTTTCATTTCTAGGTTGTTTTCCTCCACCTCCCTGAGACCCCTCTTTCTCCTCAGCATGTCCCTTCTTGGCATCCTCTTGTTGGAGAAGTGGAAACCCAGGTTCCTGTTTGATTTCTCAGGTATGTGATGATTAGCACTGTAGGTTGTGACACAGTTCTAGTGTTCCCAGCTGCTGGGCTATGCCTTTGGCCCTTCTTGGGCTTTCTCAGCAGCCATGTAAGCCCCATTCCTATTTTAACTGCAGGTTAACAGCAGCAGGTACTGGTGCTGCCTCTTACCTGTTTGTGCCAGAGGATTAGGATGAATCCTAATACTCTGGCATGGGGGAGAATTGCTCCCAGTGATGCCTTTTGGGACTACCTAAAAACAGAGGCCACACAAAATTAGGAGAATAAAAAGTGGTTATATTTATTGAAGGGCCTTCAGGTACATTTTGGGCAGATGAAGCCCCTCCCAGGGGCTACACCCAAAATGGACCACAGGCCATGAATTTTCATACTTTTATAAATTTGATCCCTTTGCATATTGAGGGTTAATCTTCCAATTATAGCTTCAGGTAATGAAGTCATTTGCCCTAAGTTTGCCTCCGCCTGCCCCCCCAACTCACTTTTGTTTACATTTCTCTGGGCCTGAAACAGTAAGGTGTCCTTGATTCCCAGGCCTAGAGAGGAATTGTTTTGTCTGACCAAAATGGGAAAACAGTAGCTAACACTCTATATGGAGTTTAGAGTTGCACACTAAAGAATTGCAAGATTACAAATATATGAAAAATATAAAAGCTAAAATCCTACGGCATCACCAGTGCTGAGAAATTCTGGGAGTGGCTAATTGTGAAAGTGACTAAGGGGCCCAGCTAGCTTGCCAGGGAAGCTAGTGACAGGGATGATGTGTTTCTGCTGTGTCCTTTCTCTCCTGCAAATGTGGCAAAAAAATAATTTCAAGTCTGAGCACATACGGCCAGCTGAGCTGAGGGAAGGAAAGGAGGGGATGGAAGTGTATTGGTTTTAGTTAAGTTCAGCGTGGGCTTACGCCCTGAAAGAAGCAAAGCAAATGAGAGCCACTTCTTGTTGGCAGGTAGCAGAGTGGATGATGAGGTCTGACAGCAGCAACAGTTAGTGTATTGTACCTGTACTCAACAGCATCTGATCTCCAGCTAATCAGTGAGTCTGATCACCTGTCTTATCTTTCCCATTTATTGAGGGGTCTGTACCAACATTAGACACAAAAGCAGCAACAGGGATAGCCTCATAAAGATGATAGACATGGATTAGCTGCTGTCTGCTTTGAGTGCCTCCTTCTTTGGAGTTTATTAAATGACAGAACCCAGACCTGCCTACTGCATCTACTGCTACTGTTCAAAGGCAGCTCAGGGCCCTTCATCCCTGCCTCTCTACTCTAGGGAGAGTTTCTGAATGAAAGCCCCTCTATATGTGTGTTTGTAAGGTGCCCTTTATTTGACCTGAAAGGGTACTGACTTAAAGGGTCCTTTCACAGAAATCCTGATAAGATTAGGTATGTTACAGCTGTAGTCTTGAAACTGTTTGCTTTGTGTGGTTCGGGTAACCAGGCAGTTAAACTGGACTGGCCAATTTAATTTCCTGCTTATTCACATTAGTTTTTTAAGGGAATAGTTTAAAGCCAACCCAAACCACCTCTCTTGAAACGTGTCCAGAAATGCAAAAGTTTGATGTCCAATACAGAATGGTGTCATTGAGGCAGGTGGGGGTGGAATCATTCCAGCAAGTACTTGGCCTGTAAAAGTTGTGTTGTCATAGAAGAAATAGGAAATTCATACTGAAATCAATTTATATGATGCAGAGTCACAAAGAATAAAAAAGAAAAGCAAACAAAACAGCAACACCACGAGTTAGGCTCATCCTATGCCATCAGCTCTGCTAGAAGTTGGTGCACATCCCACTGCATCTCTCCTCAGTGTTCTTCACATATTTCACTCCTTCCTGCTTTTCTGCTCCAGAGAACAGGGACACCTTTCTGATGTGCCTGTTTAGGTCACAGCCCTGATTTTGACATGATCCACTGGACCATGTTTCCTTTGCTTCTGCAAGGAAGAAGTGGTGCTCTGCATTCCTGAGGGGCCTCCCATTGAATTGGTACTCCTGAACACTTAGGGGTTCTTGTTTGGCTCCCACTTCCTGCTGAAGCAGAGCTGCAGCTTTGTGGCTTGCCTCCTTAGTGCTTCCTGTAAGCCTTTTCTGGAGTTCTGGGAGATGGGTCAGTACCAAACCTTCAGGAGTCACACATACATACACAAACCTCAGCTTGTGACAGTTGTGTATGTCTCAGATGACTGCTTATATGATGACTTCTGAAGGAATGCTAAAACCTCAGCATGCATTTTGCAGTTACTCACACACTGTGATCACGGTCACACTAAAAGCATCAAGATGTGCAACTTTTTTAGGGCCTTTCAGAAGGGACTGCATATTTTCAGCTCCCATGCAGCATATTTGCTCAATATCTACACAGAGTTCTACTTAAATAGTATTTAAGAACTTAGGAAGATCTCCAATTTCACCTGAAATGGGTATCAAGTAGGGGTGTTTTTGGTAGCATTGCTGTTTGGCCACTGTGTTTTGGTCAGTGCAGGAGAGTGCAGTGTGGAAGAGCTCTAGCAAAAGTTGTGTTGCAGTTGAATGCTAGTACTCCTTAAAAAGGGCCCCTGCTTTCTAACTAAAGTTTACACACAGATGAAGAATGTCTCTTGGAGAAGCATTGAAAACCTATAAGAGCCAAGGAATCCATCAGCAATAATTTGTCAGTACCAACATGTAACCTAAACTGCTGCATGGCTGTCTGATCTCTCAGAAGAGTCTGGTGTATGTCAAGTGATTTGTATTAATCCACACTCCAGTATGAAATGCTGACAGAAAGATTTCAGCCAGTTATTGATAATCTGAGGCCAGCTCTGGGTGTCCTGCATGCCAACTTAGTTGTACTGGTGCTTGACAGTATTTCAGCACAGGTTGGAGTTAATCCTTAACTAAGAGACCATTTCCTGTTAGAAATGCTCTAGGTTTTTTGGGGTTGGTGTGTTCTTACAACTGGTTTAAGACTCCAGTGCTTTGATATGGCCAGCAGGCAGACTGCTCCACTACAGGAAGCAAAATACTGTTGATCTTAAAGACAGCTTGTGTTTTGCCAGATAGCTGAAATCACGTGTAGAGCCTGCAGCCTGCTGAAATGTTCTGCTCCCCACAGTGTCTCTGAAACGTTCAGGATCAACTGAGGAGAATTGTTTCACTCCCTCTGCTGGCGTATTTTGGATGGCTTGGATGACTGCAGCCAGTTGGAGAGGAGTGGGGCTCCTGTGCCATCCCACTTAGTGTGTTGCTGGCACATCTGTCCAGCAGAGGTGGCGAGCATGCCAGCTCCACATTCGATACACTGCACGGCTGGTGTAGCCAGCCCTGACAGACTGGCCAGTGCCAGATGTAATGTGTTTGGTGATTCAGCACAGGTAATAGATGAGGCTTAGAGATAGAGCTGGATTTCTGTGTGCTGCGATTAAGCAGCTTTAGATTCCTGAGCACAATAACAAAACACAGCGATGGCGGCTGCAGGAGGGAAGCAGCTGCCCTGTGGGGGTGGAGCTGCATCCACAATATTCACACTGCAGCCCAGGCTCCCTCTGTGAGCTGCCCCAGCCGCCATGCCAGGTGCTGATGGGCAGAGGAGCGAATGGGCAGCCCAGTCTGAGGGTGGTTGGCTCCTCTTGTCAGGCCTGATTACTGGAAATCTGGGTCACGCTCTCAAAGAATCGCCTCCTCCCTGGCTCGTTGGCCTCCTGCTCCGCCGCGCGAGCCGGCTGGTGCAGTGCCTGCAGCGGGAGGAGGAGTCTGGCAGACTTGGCCCAACATCCTGCATCTTGGGAGAACAGTGGCAGGGCTGCTACAAGCGGTTGGTCTCTCCTGTGGCTTGAGCTGGATGGAGTCTGAAGTCTCACTGGGTGATTGTAGTGATGGTCGTTCACGTCTTTCGGTGCATTTCCCTGAGGGAGTCACTGCCTCTCTTGGGCTTTGTGCCTGGCTGGTGGCTACAGGGAGGACTCACACACGTTGCATTTCCTTAGCCCATTTCTAACTACAAGCCTGGCCTCTGAAGTTAAACTCTCCTCCTTTATTTTAGTTCTGTTTACATGGTGACATGCAGTGTGGGGGACAGAGTTAGGGTTATAACCTCATGCACCAATTTTGCTGCTGGTCAGACAGCATCGAAGATATATCAGTCCCTGCCAGCTCTAGGACAGTGGGTGGACTGGTACAGGAGGGCAAACCTGAATAAGCTGTCACAGCATGAGCAGGCCATTGTTAAACACAGTAGACTTACAAAGGCTGTGTTGATAGAAGAGCTTTGGTTGAGCCCTGTACATCCTGAGACACCAGTCAGCTTGCCAGGATGCCCAAATCTGTGAGCAACCACAGTCATGAATTTCAGTTGTTGTAGAAATTTTTTTTCCTCAGTGTATCTAAAAGCAGAGCATAATCATACATGACCTCTACTATTGAAACACCACTCCTCTCTTCAATACTGCATGAACTAAGTCCCTGTTTGATCATCACTGGGTTCAGTGCAGAGAGGAATGGGAGAGCCTTTCCCTTGCCCTAATCCAGAATGACAGACCTTAGGGGTATACATACATCTGTGCCTGGCACAAAAGGCTGTCAGGGGACATAAAAGAGCCCTAAAATTAGAAAATTATGCACAAGACTGCTATTTGTTACTTAATTCCATGGGAGAGGTTGGAGACAGTGGGGACATCTCTGGTATTTGTACACAACATCCTGCCAAGGACTGGGCTGGTTAGTGGGAAATGTAGCTCAGACTTCCTGGTGCCATATTTAGCTCTGAGATGGAAGCTGAAGCTTTGCCCAACTTCAAAACTGTGCTGGCAGCCCCCTTTGAGTGATAAGTGCTGGCACCCACTCTGGGAATGGCATTGCCCAGACATGTGGAACACCAGGAAAAGCTGCATGATCCCTGGAGTGGAGAGCCCCGTGTAAGCACCAGGATACACCTCAGATATGAGTGTCCTGCCATGTGTGTGTTGGGTTGCAAGGTGTGCTGAGGTGCCCAGAGACCAGTGCTCTGCTGCTTCAAGTCTCCAGGCATGCTTCACTAAAGCCTTGGCAGCTCAGGCTCCAAGCCAGTGATTCCTGCTTGCATGAGAGCACAAAGAAGGTCCCCAGGGTGCATCCCTAGCTAAGCATGATACATCTCCAGCTCTGCTCTGTTCAACTGGTAAAAATGTCGGGTTGTATTTTTCACTTGGCTGACTAATGTGCTGTGTTCTCTCTACAGCACAGCCATCAGAGGAGCCAGGAGGAGAGAGGTAAGCTCACAGATGTGTTCCTTGGTGAGTGGGGAGAGTGGGGAACCCTTAATTTAGTATGGTGATCTCACCTGTCCTTTTTTTCCTGTTGTCAATGAACTGCATGGCTCCTGCTGTGAAACATTGCTAGCGACTTCTGCACTGGGAGCTGCTTATCAGCTCAGGAGCCACAGTTTGAGACTCTGGGGAAAGCTAGTGTTCTTTCAGTAGCAAGAAAGCTCAGATACTTCTGATGTTAGGAACTCTTAGGTTTCTTCCCTGGATCTCTCCTGAACTATTTTAAGAATCCTCCAGAGAGACAGAGATCACTGAGACTGACTTCCACAGGCTGAATGTGCTCTCTCTGGTGGTGTGGCTTGCATCCTTGGTTGTGGTTGTAGGTCTGAGCACCAAATTCTGGCTAACTTAGACTTGGTGTCAGAGGAGGCCACATAACTCGTTCCACCTCCAGTGCTTCTGTCTGCGTGGCTTTGAGTAAACTGCTTTGCATCTTGGGCTTGTGGCATGGAAATTCTGTGGCATGGTATTTGCTACTGCTTTGCTCAGGTGTCTCTTGACTTTCTTCCGTATTAAAGGGAAAAACCATCTCCAAATCAAGCGTCTTCTGTAGTTCAGTTGAAGATGCAGTCAGTATTGTCAAGCCTTTGGTAGGGAACTCTGCTTCCTGGTGCAGCTGTTCCTCCCCCCCAGGAAAACAGACCGTGTTCAAAGATTGTCTTCTTGCTCTTGTCTGTCTCTAGTGAGGGGGTGACTTCAGGGGCACAACCTCACCTGCTCAGTGTCCCTGAGCTGTGCCACTGTCTGGCAGAGAGCTGGGTCACCTTCAGGCTGTACCTGCAGGAACTGCTACAGTACAAGAGGCAAAATCCTGCCAAGGTAAGCTGGAGATACCTACTCTTCTGTGCAGGGGCTTTTATTTTCATTACTAGTGCCTTAAGAGATGGAAGAATGTAAATTCAATACTTTTACAATTGCTGTCCCTGTCCAATATTTGCTGTTCATTCCTTGTAGACTCTATGCCATAGGAAGTTTAAATAATGAGTAATTGACTTCCAATATTTATAAACTGGAGCTGAACTTAACCCCTCCTGTGAATGGCTTGCTGTACTTAGTTTAATTTCTTAGTGTGCAAAGGAAGCACTTAGATTGGGACTGAGGAGAAAAAAAAGGGAAGCGTACAGTCTCTGTCCCTTTCACGGGTTCCATTCTTAACCTGGTGCTATTTCAGTAGCCAGGACTGTAGCTAGCAAAGTCCAAATGCAATGCTGTTTCTGAATGCATGGAAATTTGTCATTAAACATGTTCTAACGGCTGTGATGTATGTTGTTTGGAAAGGGTTTGTAGACAGGAGCTGCCTTAGCATCACAAAAAGTAGGACAGACCAACCACTAGGATTGTGTCAGGCTTCCTGGCGTTCAGTGTGCCAAAAGGAGTGGGTTTCTAAACACTGCTTATTACTCCTTTTCTGTCCCGGCCACAGGGAGTAGAAGACCAGGTCCAAGGATGCCCATAAAGAATTAATTCACTGGGAGCAAAGCCCATAGAGGAACCTTAGCCTTTGCAGACCCACTCCATTATGAATTAAACTCATAATCGCTGGATATAGTGCGTATGTGAACCCGTGCCCTGGTTTGCAGATTGTCTGTTCTCTCTTCCCCCCTGCCCCCAGCTCCCAGGAGAATGTAAGACAAGCCATCAGGGCTGCACCATTATACTTCCCTTTTTCCAGAGGAGAAAGGTCCTAGTCTGATGGGAGCATGGGCTCTGCTAATGCTTCTGCCAGCTGGTTTATGGCACAGCATCTGGTGACTCTGTAACAGGTTCCTGTCTCTGTCAGGACAGTACAGTTTTCTCCTGAAGTGCTGAGCTCTACAGAGAAACGTACAAGTGGCAAATTGCACTATCCCATCATACCCTCAAGGAATTTAATTCACTCCATAGAGAACTGTCTGATAAAGTTTTGATTTGTTTTATTGGGGCGTTGGGTTACCTTGGTCATCCTGCGCTTGAACCTCTAATGCTTACAGCTTAACCCAGCCGAGCTGTCTGAGGTGCGACTGTCAGCACTGAATGTACTTGGTGCAGAGCTGGCTGAGTGACTTGATTAGGACAGTCCCTCATGTGGCGCTAAATGGGTTTCTGGCATTGGTTGCATAGATGTATCTCTGCCTCTTGTCACTTCTGTTTGTTCCTCTCTCTTCCTTCAGTTCTGCATGAGTGTCTGTTCAGGCTGCCTGATTCTGGCTGTAGTTGGACACTATGTTCCAGGCATAATGATCTCCTACATCATTTGTGAGTATAAGCAGCTCTCTTGTCTGACTCTAAGCTGAGACATGACCTAACTGTGCTGTTGATAGGCTGGTAAAAGCAGATTTGTAGTTTTCTCAAGGGGATCTATGCTAGATGATGAATCAATTTACAGGGAATGTGTTCCAGGAAGTCTCCATAAGCACGTGCATGCAGTATGACTGCAAAGGCAGGAGAGGGAGCAGTGACTAAAACATTGGTGCCCTCTGTTACCCACAGCTGAGGCTGTGCTGGCTGAGGCTTCAGGGAACCAGGAAGCTACAGTCTCTCAGTTCCTAACATGGGTAAATCCGTATCGGGAGTGTTGTTAGCAAAGCTGCATGTTGGGTAAATAGACCTTTTTCACTGCATCATGAGTCCCTAATAACTCTGTTCTGGTGCTCTGCTGCGAGCACATCTACATATGAGCTCTGTGCTGCTACCCTTATTAAAGTTTTGGTAATACTTAGTTTTAATTCTCATTTAAGTTCGTTTCAGGGCTTCTGTTGCATGTTGGGGCTGGGGTGCAGTGGCTGAAGAGAAGGGCTTAAGCTTCATCTTAACATAAATCTATATCTATCTAAGATCTGGTAAAACCTGGTTAATCAAGCAGCTTTGCAGTGAGTAAGAAGAGCCATGGATGAGGATTTTTAGGCAGTCAGATGGAAAGCAGAGCCATTGAAATGTGTTTCCCTTGATGCAGACTTTCTCAGTGGCACCACAGGAAGTGTCAGGTTGTGCTTGATCTGTCTCTCACACTCCCTGCATTCCATGTCCACAGTGCTCAGCATTCTGCTCTGGCCTCTGGTTGTCTACCATGAGCTGATCCAGAGGATGTACACACGTTTGGAGCCTGTCCTGATGAAACTGGACTACAGTATGAAGGCAGAGACGCTGCACCACAAACATGAGAAGAAGAGTAAGAACCCACCTTCTCTCTGGCTTTTTTTGATGCTGTATTCGTAGGGTGGAGCCCTAGCAAAAGGACAGTAGGAGACCATGTCTGCCAACACTGTGGTGAAAGGCTGCAGAGGAGCAAGGGAAAAGAGGAGGAAACTTAAGGAATCATAAGAGTTATGGAGAACAACTGTGTACTCCCAGGTGATCCTGAGAACAGCACATGAGAGCAGCAGATTATGCTTGTCTCCAGGAGCCCTGTGCACTTTCACAGGGGAAGTAGGGGAAAGTGATGTATAAAGGCAGAAAATTGCTTCAGTGTCATGTAAAGCCTTTCTTCTCTTCCTCACAGAGCGACAAGGGAAGAGTGAGCCTGCAGCAGGTGATGAGCCAACAGCAGAGACGGAGAGTGAGAGTGAAGCAGAGCTGTCAGGCTTCTCCCCAGTGGTAAGAGCACAAAGAGCTTAGCAGGAGCCACTCCCTCCTCTTTGGTCTACAGCAGCTTGAGAGCCAAGGGGTGGTCTGAGTACAGCAACAATGATAACACACAGCACAGTAATAAATAGCTCCTTTGAGGAATTCTAAGGGGAGAAGGGCATGTGTTTAATGAAGGCCATCATCTCCAATCAGTGTATTGAGAATTCGGTGCCACAGAGCTTGTGACACCATAGCAGGGCAGGGCCAGCCGTGCCCCAGCCTCCTGCTGACCTCAGAATTACTTTGATGGTTGTGCTTCATGCTCAGAGAATGCGAGTGTCTCCTGAAGAAATTAACTCCCCTGCTGTAATGTGCAGGGGCTCCTCAAAACTGGAAAAGGCAGTTGAGCAGCTCTAGTGTCTCTTACACAGTTCTCTGCTTTCAGACAGACTGTGTGTGACCTTTTTTTATTCACCGCAGAAACAAACCAAGCATCTTTCTTTACAGCAGCTCTGGGCATGTAGCTGGGCTGTGAGGTGGGAAGCTCGTTTCCGAAGGAATGTGGATACTTAAACCACTGCTTGTAGAAGGCTTTGTTGCACTTGGTGTGAAGGCAAAAGAGAAGGGGTGTTCTCCTTGGTGTTCTCAGGAGAGGAAGAAGGATCAAAGCCTTCTGAGCCTCCTACAGTCTCATCCTATCTTGTGCTGCCTCTTTTGTGTTCTTCACTGAGAGCAGGCAAACCTTTGGGCAGTGATTTATTGCAGGAAAGCTGAGACTGCCCTTCCCTCCAGTGCAGGGAGCACTTTGCCAGCATACTGTCCCTCCAGCAGAGACTTCTGCCTGGAAGGTCTGGATGTGCCCGTAGGCAGCACTGGTACTTAGACACACAGGAATTTGTCTCTCTGCCTTCATCCCATGCAGGTGGATGTGAAGAAAACTGCCCTGGCACTGTCAATCACAGATTCTGAGCTCTCTGATGAGGAGGCTTCTATCCTGGAGAGTGGGGGCTTTTCTGTTTCAAGGGCTACCACCCCACAGCTGACGGACGTTTCTGAAGGTACATGATGGGACACCTTGCTGCCCCCTTATCCTCGGTGTTTTGGCCCAGAACAATGGCTCTTACAGATGGGAGGACAGGGAGAGAACCCAGCTATTTTCATGGGAAGAACATTGAAAGGAGGAAGGAAAAGCAGTGCAGCATGCCCCGACTTCATGGCTGATCGTAAGCTGGTCCTGAGTTGACATCTCGCTCTAATTGCTGCCCCACAAAGCAATGCCATCTTGTGACTCCAGCAAGGGAGCAAGGCCACCCACAAAGTCCCTCAGAAATAATTAAATAGGATAGTCACACACCCATACGTGATGCTGGGTGAAACAGGTCAGACTTACTAGCTCAGAGAAGGACTGGTTAGTGGTGAGGAACATGGAGGTAACCACTCGGGGGCCACTTGGGTGTCTGGGAAGGAGCAGGCAGGTGATGTGCTGTAAGCACAATTTCCCTGACCTTGGGGATTTCAATGGGGGGCTCTAGATGCAGAGAGCGTGAGCTGGAGCAGGAAGCCCTCTCTGAGCACAGAGCACATAGAACAGGATCACAAAAGAAACATTCCACGTGAATCATGCCACTGGCAGAAAGGAATAACTGCAGACTTCTTCCTGCTGTGCTCCAAGGATGGGGAAGGTACCTGAAAGTCAGCTGTGGTGTGTCAGCTGGGGGAAGGTGGGTGGGAGGTCAGGGTGAGGGAACCTGTACCTTAATGCTGGTGCCTTTCAGACCTGGATCAGCAGAGCCTGCACAGTGAGCCGGAGGAGTCATTTTCCAAGGACCTGGCAGAGTTTCCATCCGTGGAAGAATATCATTCCAGAGACCTGGGACCACAGAGTGATGAAGATGCATTTGGTGTGCCTCTGGGTCCTGAGCTTGCCCACGCTGCCTGTGAGCTGGACTCAGCAGACAAAGAGGCCACAGACTCTGACCTCTCCATCCTTCGCCTCGCGTCTCCTCTCCATTTTGTAAATACGCACTTCAATGGGAGTGGGCAAGCGGCAGGAGGCAACGCAGAGCCAAAGACTGTCCCTGCCCCAGGCCTGGGCATCTGCATTAACACGCTGAGCGAGGAGATCGTCACCACTGCCATCACCACAGCGGTGCAGAACACCCTCTCTGCCCTCCTGCGGTCATCAGAGGCCAGTGAGGGGCCCTCCCTCTCCGAGTTCCTCCCCACCGAGCCTGAAGAGAAACTGAGCTTCCAAGCACACCTGTCAGAGACCGAAGTGGTGGAGACAGAGACAGAAGCTTCACCGGAGGATGAGGAGGAAGCAGATGACTTTGAGCTACTGGATCAGGGGGAGCTGGAGCAAATGGATGTAGAGCTGGGGTTCGGAGAGGAGCAGGAGGCACAAGAGGCTGCTCCGTCTCCCTCCTCTCCCATGCTTGCTGAGCTGCCAAAGCAAGGAGATGAGGAGGAGGCAGTGATGACAGCAGCATCCATGTCTTAGGTCTTACCTGTGCACCCCCTTTTCCTCCATCATCACTGGAAGGAAGGAAAAACTCACACAGTGAACCTGCAGTGGGTTTTTAGATGTTTGTGTTGACTGGGATGGAAACGCATCAGTGTTAATGTGCTGTGTCTGGAATAATGAATCCTTTCCATCCTTCTAGAGCCTGGCCTTCACTGGCTGAGCAGGAAGCCCTGCAGCTAGGGAGGAGATGGCTCCTAGAAGCCTTTTGCCACAATTGAAACACCAACCCCAGCAAACGCTTCTTAGTAATGGTGCAGTATTTCGGTCTGTCTTCTGTTTGTCTTTCGTTTTGCACGCAGAGTACCGAGCTAGCTGTAGCTGCTGCTAATACCCACATCCCCAGTAGGACATATGCAATCTTATTTTATTGGGTTTTTAAATGGCTAAAAGTGTAAATAATTTTAACTTTCACTGGTTTTGTCTGGGGGGAGGGATGGGGTGCACAGTCTAATGTGTCTCTCAGGGGCAAGCAAAGGGAAAGGGGTCTTTGGAGCAGAGGGTCACAGTAAGGGAACGGGCAGACGGGTGTTGTGCAAAGAGACCCCTTCTGCAGACTGTTACTGTCTTTTGTGTCACTGCTGGAACAGGGTGTTGGGCGATACCTGCTTTTTTTTTCCTTGTCTCATTTGAGTTCTGTTACTGGATGGCTGTGGAGTTGATTTTTTTGCAATCAATGAAATTCACTCCTGGCCCTGTTCAGTTTCTTGCTGCCGTGGCATCTCTTGCCTTCCACACCACTGACCCTTCTAGCACCCCATCTGTGCTCTGCTGGGCATCGTAGCATGGCACCTGGAGACTCTATAGAGCCAGGAGCTCTATTACACGGCAGGATCCGTGGTTCATGTCCTTTGGGGCAGGGGAGGAAGCATGGAGGGGAAGGTTCAAGCTGTCTTATGGGGGCAGAGGCACTTCTTGCTGGCTTGGCGGGGAAGGATGGCTCTGGCGCTGGCCCTCGTGGACTCCGCCTTGCCCTGAGCCTTCCCCCAGCGCCGGGGCAGGTCTCTGGATCTGGTCTTCCCACGGGTCCCCGCGGTGCTCCCGGAGGAAGCGGGGTGGGAAGGGCCGCCCGGAGCCGCGGGGCGGGGCGAGGCCGGCCGGGGCGGGGCTGTGCCTGGTCCCG
>VZRX01023440.1:0-26545 GCA_013398075.1 Notiomystis cincta | reverse complement strand
TGCTCACTACAACTGCCTGAAAGAAGGGTTTAGGGAGGTGGAGTTTGTTCCTTCTCCCTTGGGAGGAGGACTGCACAGCCAGGAGCACACCAAGATAGCCATCAGAGATTAAAAAAGGCTTGGGACTGTGTGCATTTAAACAATAGGAACCATCTTTAATCTTTTCCTGTTGGATGTAATTCACTCAAACGCATCTGACCTCATTTAAACATGATTAAAAATCTCTACATGATAGTTGTAGGTATAGCTTCTATTATGACAACTTTTTCCAAAGTTTGATACTTTTCCCAGCATTTAAACCTGACAAAATCATACATCCAGACCATCTGCCATTTTACTTAGCATTCCAATAAGTGGCTATCCTTACACAGGGTTTACCTTTCTACAAGTGAAAATAGTTCCAAATGGTGTTAAACTTTCCTAAGTGGCAGACAGGAAGACAAAGATGCTGTAGTGGAAAAGATCCTTTCACAATTACTGTACTACAAAAATAAAGGTGTTTCTGCTTCAATTCCAATAGCAATGGTATTTCCATGAGAAATACAGCTCAATATGGAGGACAGCATGTCTTGTGTTCAGCAGCTGTAACACAACCCAACAGGCTGCTTGTTATAGACCAAAGCTGGTTTTCCAGAAGTGACCCAGAATCTGTTCCCAGTTTTGGAAAAGGTCTCTTACAGACTCTGAACATGTTATTGGAAGATGTCTTCCTCCATGCCTTCAAAAATCTCATTTAATTACTGTAATCCAATTCAAATTATACAGGAAGGGTAAGCGGTTTTTCCTATACACACATGCAATGTCTTTCATTCAGTCTTTGATGCTAGTTTTTTTTCATGGTTTTCCAGACAGCCTGGGAAAACTCCCTCTGAATTCAGTAATCTCAATGAATTAGCTGTAAACCCAAATGGCTCCTCTAGTCTTTGCAGAAGCCCCCATTCATCATTCAGGAAAATGAGGTTCATCACTAAAAGCAGTGGTGCTACCACACCAGAAACAGGCTACTTTGGGTTTGTGGCTCTCTATTAAAGACTTTTGAAATCACCTGGAATGTCTATCATATAGTTGATAGTATCACTGTCACATACCAGACATCAATGCCAGATGTATATACAAGTTAAGTCTGAATCAAGGTCTAGTGGGAGGATTTTTTCCCATGTGGGAAGGCAGAATGTCTAGGACAAAAGGTTGTAAGGAATTCAGCAGGGAGGCACATAAGTCAGTCTCCTGGCATTTATGTGTTATTATTTGCTTGACTCCAATGCTTCAATTTCTGTCAGTCATTGGTTTTAAAGAGACTGAGTTTAAAATGCTAACCACTGCTGAATCACAGGACAGCCATCAGACCATACTGACTCCAGACCTGGAAAGGAGGAGACAGCATGGAAGAACTACACCCACACAGTTGTTTCTGCTCAGGACGTGAGCTAATGCCCAACTCTCACTAATTCATGTCACTCATAGTAGCTGTGTCTTCATATAAAATTTTCTACTCTTTTTTTATTATTATTATTTTTTGGTCTCATTTGCCATGGGAAAAAAACTTATCTCAAAAATTCAGCTCATCTCAATTTTAATATAACACACACTCCTAACCCCTCCACAAGCTTTAGGGTTGTTAGGAGACTGGGGATTTTTCAAACACCATTTCCTTCCTATGTCTGAGTGTTTCAGAAGCAAAGTTGATATGTGTTACCAGTGAGCAAGCACAGGAAGAAATCGGATCTGAGCACTTCCCACCCAGAAGAATGGAGGAGCTAAAGCAGCAAATGTGAATTGAGGGCTTTAGGAAAAGACTGAGATCCCAAAAACTAAAGCCTGTGCTTAAGCTTGAGAGAGAAGAGAAAGGTGAAGTATTTCAAGACTCAAGACTGTAAGCTGGTTACACAAGTTACAAGTTACAGAGTAGGTAGCTTTAACTGGAACAAACAAGGCCATGGACAAAAAACACGTTAGCAAATGCCAGTTCCACTGTAGCTGTTGATGAAATACCAGTTAGTTTAGTACATTCAGACAAAAATCTGCAGCACAGGCATTTGACAGTTACAAATCATGCAAAAACTGTATTTGTGCTGAAATCTGAATTTGCTGTTACTTTATGCTCACCGCAGCATTTGTAAACAAAAAATTTTCTTAAAAGTATTCAAACACCTGCTATGCTGGGTTAATTCATAATTGTGCAAATAATTTCACTATGCACTGGTATTCAGTAATAGAAAATTTTCTAAATTTCTAAATTTTCTAATTTTCTAAAACAGTCTTACTCTGACAGTAGCATTCATCTCATTTAAAATTTCTATATTATATATATATATTTTCCCTTCAATATGTTGTTTAGGTTATGGTTTATGTTACACCATCATATAATTCATATCAGCTTCTGCTTAGGGGGATAACTGGAGGACATATGAACAAAAGAGGATCATTTCTTTGTATCTACTTAATTTACAAATCTGTTTTTGAAACAACCCAATAACATTATAAGAAAGCAATTTATATACTGGGCTATTAATTTGAAAAAATAGTATAGGCAGTTAAAATATTGTAAGTAATATCACATGATTTTAATAAACTACTTGGAAAACTCTTACATAATATTAGGTAAATATATAAATCTTAAGTGTTACTAAGTTTGAAAACAGTAATTTTGCAACTGTGTTTTAACGTGGAGCCCAGGTCCCATGGCTGTTACAGACTGAGCACTACAGAAACTTTATTCTTCCCCTCATCAGCTGCTAGAAGATCACTCTGATGGCTCCCTCAGGCTGGGTTCAAGGAGCAACAGCAACACTCTAGGAACGGCTGCAAAATTTGATACCTTCTTTTGTAGCCTGCTTCCCTCAGGCCAAACTGTAGAGCTTTCATATGAAGGGGTGAAGGAAATAAAAAGGAGACTTTTGTCTGCCTTATACACAATAAATAAAATGGATTTCCAGTCTCACAACAGAAAAAAAACCCACTTTCCTGTCCCATCACAGGTTGCAAGGCTGTGGCTCTAATGAGTAAGCCCCTGAAGGAAGAAGCTTTTCGTTACTGTCCATATAGTAACACCGCTAATCCATGACCATTCAAACCACACCAACAAAGCAGGAATGAGAATCGTCTAAAAATCCTTATTTTTTTAATAAAATTTTAAACACATTTTTTAAAAGACATTTATGCATTTTCTGTGTCTTCTCTTTCTCCTGAAGCTTTATAATAAAATTCAGTCTTACTGTCAAATTTTTTTCACCCCTCTCTCTTAAACTGGAAGTGCTTGAAAGAAATTTTGCTTTTTATAAAAAGAAGCAGCAACACTTCACAGCATTGTTCTTCTCCAGGTGCAAATATCACAAATATCAACCAATATCTAGAGGCTACAGTCTTAGACCGAAGCTGGATTAAGTGCTTTGCAAAATACTCACTTCATAGTTAAAATTAATTTTTTTTAAATAGCCAGCCAGTGACTGATTAGAAAAATGCTGGAAACGTGCCAGGTACTCTATTCAAAACACCTTGAAACAAAACTGCACTACTGTCTATATTTGGAAACCATAAACAAGTTGCAAAACTAAAACCATATACTTGTAAATATATATGTTCAGCCTTCATGCTTTTCAAAGGAAACAAGTACAGATAAACTACAAGGATAACATATGGTTGGATATGAATGTGGTTTACATCTGTTCCTGGTTAATTAGTTCAAACTTTATCCACAGTGGAGTTTTGAAGATGCAGGGACACATGTTAAATACATGAGACATATTTTGGAATGTTGAACAGTCCTAGAAGTCCCAAAATCTAACTGCTAAGTCTTTCAGCCTTGCAGAAGCACCTTGCTTGGTTGGAACACTTCTTAGTGGGTTAGGCATGAAGAACCCTGACAGAGAAGCTGGATCCTTACCCAGTTCCCATTTTCTGTGTCTTCTCTTTCTCCTGAAGCTTTATAATAAAATTCAGTCTTACTGTCAAATTTTTTTCACCCCTCTCTCTTAAACTGGAAGTGCTTGAAAGAAATTTTGCTTTTTATAAAAAGAAGCAGCAACACTTCACAGCATTGTTCTTCTCCAGGTACTCTTGACTCAAGTCAGTCACCCACACACAGTCTTAGTTCTGTCACAGTGAACAGACACTTGATGTCACAGATTTGCTCAAGTCGTGCATAGAGCCAAAGTCAGGACACAACATACCTCTGTGTGTCTTGACTTTGGTTTTATTTGCACTCAGTAGTCACAATGAGTTTCATGTACACACCTTTCAAAACCAGCGAACAGCATTTTCCCAAAGCAGCCTCCCCACTTTGCAGTTTATTGTAAAATATCGTTTTCTTTTTTTAAAAAAAAGAGTCCATCTATTTTACTACCACTATTAATGTGAAAACAGCAAAACTGTGTTAAAGCAAACTATTGCAATGGTTATATCCGAACTCTGTCAGCTACCTTTTAGCTTAGCTAAGAAGTTAAAACTGGCATTAATGCATAGTCAGCAGAGGACATGATTGCTACATGATTAACCTGTGATAGGGATAGTTATAAGGCAATAACTTTCCATCTCCAGAACTCGTTTATCTATTTTTTACATATGTAAAATAATAGCTATAAAATGATACTAAGACAGAAGGAAAATTATGTAGTATCATGATCACGTGGCATCTCCTTAAATTTCATTCATACATGTCTAAACTTTGAAACAAAAAAGGAAAGGTGATTGCAAAAGATATGCCATAGTAACAGCCAACTTTTTTTTTTTAAATTATCTTAGAATTCTTCAGAGGTGCTAATTTTGATGCAAGCTCTTTAACCCTAAGAAAATCTTCTATGTGAGTTGGTATTGATCGTTGCTGAAAAAACAAATGGGAAAAGAGAAGGTTCCAAAACTTGGATCAGCATTCTTAGAGCTAACTATAGGACACTACATTTTATTGATCTCTTTTTACTACAATACCACATCTACATTTCAGAATTGTATCAAGGTGTAAATGTAGAAGAATTCAGAACAAAACAAACAAACAAACAAACAAACAAACAAAAAAAAACCCAAAAAAGAAACAAAAAAAACCCTCCAAAACCTAATGACAAAAACAGTGGCAGTCAAGAATGGTTCTATTACCTGTTTTTCCATACACTCGATGTATGCATTTTGGAAAGATATTTTAGAGCCGTTTCTTTTTTTTTTTTTTTATAGGAGGAAGCTACTTTCCTCGCACAGCTTTCCCTCATGAAGTCACCTGGTTGAGCTATGAAATCCTGTCAAAGAGGCCATTTAAACAAGACATAAATCAATAGAAAAAAGGTCAGCTTTCCTGCACAGGTGTCATTTCTAATTATTATGAGTGCAAACCCCAACGATAACAAGTTCAGAATATTTATACTGCAACTCAATCCTCATAGCCCATTGTCAGCTCCTTGTTAGGAAAAGCAAAACCCCCCTGAGATCCTGACAGTTATATGGGTAAGGTTTTCGAGCAGTAAGACACTACCGGGCCTCACAGTCTTGTGTTCCTCAACACAAGCTGGTGTGAACTCACCTTTATGCTATACTCCATTCATACTCTCTGAGCCCCATGAGGTCAGATCATTCTGAGCACTCTGGTCCCTAAGAGATCTCCAGGCACACCTGGATCAGCTAGAAAAATGAAAGATCTGAGTGCATATGGAAACACCCATGTACCTAATCTAGTCAGAACAAAACCATGGTGTATCTCACTACCTTCCAATGCAGCACTCAGTAAGTGAGAGCCCACCCACCAGACTTTATTTTTCTGTATTCATTGACTACGAAGGCTCAGCAGTGTCAGCAGTAGGGAGTTACAGGCACAGCAGACAAATGAACTGGGGAAAAAGTCCCAAACTTACACGTCTCCCAGGACTGAGTAGGTATGGCGAGGCACAGAGTTGCAGATGTAGCTGCTGCACTGTAATACATAGTTAGATTTGCAGCCTGATGAGCAGGAAGCTGGAGGCAACACAAAGTTCCAAGCCATGGCAGCGAGGCAGGTGTACCTATAAACTTCTTAATGCTTCTTCTTACCACTTCAGTCAGAAGCAAGCAAGATATTTTGTCCCACAGCATTCTGTCTTTGATCTGAACTGCGATAATCTAATAGATCATTTGCACAACTGACTTATTTCCTCCCCTTCTCCTTGCTCCCTCCCTCACAGCAAATCAAATTGTTTCAACCCTGTAACACATATCCTATCTCACTAAAAGGACACATATCTAGAGGGATGCAGTGTTTATTCAAAATCTCAACAGGATAAAGGTGATGCAGCAACAGAATAGTTTTCTTTCTACACAGAAAGTGAAAAGACCCATGAAGTATTCAGAAGCTTATCACAAATCTACTAAAAATGAGATGAATAAAATAATAATTCTGACCACTAGTACTGGAAATTCTATCCTCATCCCAAAACAATGTATTTCTGCCAAAATCTTTCTGAATCTGAATGCTACTTGCTGAAGTATCATTAATATGCTTCCATCCAGTAGCACAGGAAATGAATTGTATCTGGTCTGCATGGAATTCTAAAAATTATGCATATATTTATCAGTCTCGTCCTACATGCATAAATCTACCTTTACAATTTCTGGAAAACACTGATAAACACTGCTTAGAAGACAAGAAATGTACAAAGAAAGAAAAGGAATGAATTTACATGGGAATTTACTGTGTCTGCAGGTCATACAAATTAATCCAATTTTTTCCCACAATTAAATCTATGGTGTTATCAAGACAATCAGTTTATTTTAAGACTGTCAACCCAATATATAAATTTCCTTTTGTGCCTGAAATGCCTTTATCAGATAAGATAGCTTTTGTTTAAACTGCTATTTTCAGCCTTTGCTTTGAGAGTTTTGAATATACACAGTGAAGTAACTTGAGTTTTTCTACCCTGTTTTAAAATGTGTTTCTTCTGTCTGTTTGTATTTTGTAATTTCCTTTCAAATAACCTCACCATAACTAACTTTCCTTGCTCCAACCTGCTTTTTTTTTTTTTTTTAAACCATTCCCACTTCCTGAGGATGGTAATAAAACACTGATTACATTCGGCTGTTATCTGCCTTTTCTTCCCCTGCTTCCCCCTCTCTCACTCCCTTTGTCAAAGCCAGCATTCAGGTTTCAGGTCTTCATGGACTGAGAGAGGCACATAACCAGGAGAGGAAGCAAATCAGACTGCAGGAATCCAGATTCATCAGAGTTTATTGGGCCAATCACCGGCTGGAGCAGAGCCAGACAACTGGGCCGTGCAGGCCCTGAAGCCTGGGCGCAGGGCTCTCCTTGCAGAGTGCAGCGCCCTCGGCAGCAGGGCACACGTCCTTACCGGGCCTGGCTGGCTGCTGCGGCCGCGCAGGGGCAAAGAGGAAAAGGAAAGCAGCACCTTGCTGCTTCAAAGCACTTACTGCCAACTGAAGAAAAAAGTTTGCTTAGCCAATTTCTTTTTCATTAAGCATGAAGCTGATGATATTTCCTGTTCTCTCATTGGTTTTTGCCAATTCCTACCAAAAATCCAGTTTGTTACAATATCACCATACAGAGCCTTAGACTATTCAACTTCATCTGAAACTCTTTAACCTCTTCTATTTGTCTTTGACCACACATTTCTATTTCAGCCAAGCTTGATCCTCACTTACTGCTCTCTCTCTCACTCTGTTCCCCCTTTTCACTACCCACAAGTCAGCCCTACCCATTTCAGCAGTTCTCCTTTTCCTCCTTTTCCTTGTCCGTAAACTCGTTGCAAGCATGTCTCTTTAAACTCTATACTGGATCATGTCCAGCCCAGTTTCCGCTGTTTCCCTTTGAATGAAAGTGCTTTCACCACAGTAATTTGTGATCCCTTCCTGGGCAAACATCAAGGATCTCCCTCCTACATGGCCCTTCTGGTTCTTTTGATATTGCTGATCATCACCCTTGCTCTGACACCTCATCCTCACTTGAGATTTCAGTTCAGTCTCTGTCTTTCCTGTCTGTTCTGGGCAACACACCACATTGATGGGCACTTCTGAAAGCTCTGCCACTGCCACAGTATTCTTCCCAGTTTAACACAATTAGGGGATCTCTTTGGCCCACACCTCTGCACTGATGGCTCAGATTCCATTTAAAGAATGCCAAAGCAGTCTAAGGTGGTCTGGAAGGAATAGGAGAGGGGCACAGGTCAGGAGCCTTAGACTGGATTGAGAAGCTTACAAAATCATGTTATCAGACGCACCTTTTCACCTTCCGAGACATCTCCTTTGCACTTAAACGCATGCGTCATTTTACCTCCCAAATTTTCCAACTCCACGTTTTGCCACAAACATAAACTAACTTGCCATAAGACTAAATGCCTTCCCTACAAAACTTCCTTCTCTCCCTACAACTGATGCCAACTCTGGGAGTTGCTTACACAGCAAATTCAACATCACTTGTGATATTTCATTCTCTTCTTCTGAATTTTAAGTTCAGTCATACCCTTTCATTCACTTTCTTCCAGTCTCAGCAGCTTAAAGCTCTCACTCAGTAGTTTATTCTAACCAGTCTGACAGCATTCTCCCCTTGAGTGTCCCAAAAATGCAACTGCCTTCTGACAGGGCAGAAAAGGTACAACAGCTGGTCATATTCCCATCTCTTTTCAGTAATAAAACCCCCAAGTAAACTCTTCAGTTTCCTGACATGGATTTAATGTTCTTTTCACGCTCTCTGCTTCAACATGTTCCTAAAGGTTACATACTTTAAACCTCCCTGAACTGATGCAATGATACTCAGGAACCAAAATGCCAGGCAGTGTGATACTACAAAACTACTCCTGTTCTAGACAGCTGACACACTTAAGTACAAAGCATAGAGCCCAGAGGTGGGCAGTGGGTGTTGAAGGATCTGCTAAAAATCCTTGCACTCATACCTTCAATTTCTGAGTGTGCACTTACAAAGTTTATCTATTCCTGTGTAAATCAGGATCGCTGCCATGTTCAAGCTTTCTTTCCATCACGTTCAGATTTTTTTTTCTCCTGGTGGTCACCACGTGGGTTTCCTCAGATGGGTATGTGGTGGGGGTGGCTTTTTCACACAGAGGACATTTCTAAATTATGCTCAATCCCTGCATAAGCAGCAGCGTTACACAGGATCCTCTTGCTTTTTTGAAAGTTATTTATATGGTTCTATGTTCTTTTTCTATGTGTCTAAACATCACTTGTTAGCTTCCATTCAGCCTGAGTTCTGTCAATTCTAACTTTCAGTCTTGTCTGACAACTTCTTCTCCTTCCTTGGGACACAAAATTCAGACTGCTGGAGTACTCGCAAAAGCTTCCAGTTTCTGCACTATTCAGGTCCATGACTTTGCCGTGCAGCCAACTTGCATTGCTAGCAGTTTGGCAAACTCACGTTAGCTATCTCTCAAAGACAAATTTTACTTAAGGACAAACTTTTAATCTTCCCTTCATTTTAATTAAATCAATTCCTGATCACTTGATCTTAAGTTACTTCCCAAGTCTAGCTTTTCTATTAGCTTTATTTTATTAGCTGCTAAAACCAGAACAGATACTCTTTTATTCACTATGTCCTTTCTTGGTTTATTTGTGGGGAGGGAAGAGGGTGATTTGGTTTTTTTTTTTAATGATCTTTCACACTGTTACACTCATGGACAGTAGTAGACTTCTCTTTCTGTTTTTCCTGAACACAGCAAGTACTACTTTTCCAGCAAGATTATTATTCTGCTATGTACCTATTGTTCTCTACAACATTTGCCTTCACAGGTAGTTTCCCCTTCCCTAATGACCTGGTATTTAAGTACAAACCTTTTCCTTGTTTCTAACTGACCACAACCAATCACCTTGTCAAGTCAAGCACAAACCTTTCATTAAATGACCTGACAGTCCAATTAAGATCACTATAATTTCTATCACTTTTTCTTATACTCTTCTTCCATTATCCACTAATCTCCCTTTTTGACTTCCTGCACACTGAAGCCAGGCATGAATATCATACCACCATCTTCAGACCCTTTCCCATCATTTCTTGACATATTCAACTGCTGTAACAGCCTCAGCAAAAAATACTGCCACTCCACACAGTGACACAGACCATCCCTTAAGAAATATTCTAGTTTCTTGAATATAACCCAGAAGTAACACAGCCCAAGATTTTCTCCCATCTGCCCATCTCACTTACAGGCCTTCTCTAGGAACTGGGAGAATTCTAATCACCAGAATCCAGATTTTCTGCAGAAATCATGGCAAAAGCGTAACTGAGAAGGGATCTGCATATCTTGATGAGTTTTTCCTAAGAAAGAGCAAAACCACTGAAGTTCCACTTTAAATTGTAGCAAAAAACTGAGAGAGCAAGGCACCATGGGCTGATGGACAGCAAGAGAAAGTCTCCAAAAATTGTACAAATTACAGATAGAATAGAGGTAGAATGTTAGGTGCTTCTAAAATAAAGTTCATTTTTGCTTAAGGCAGTGCAAAGTATAGGGAAATCTGGAGTAAAAATAATAAAAGCAATATGGCTGGAAGATTTTTTGTAGAGGCAGTCTAAAGGGACATGAACAGGATGAAAGAGCACATGCCAAAAAAAAAGTAACAAGGCTGACAGAGAGAATCATAAGGTGAAATGAGATAGGGCAAGAGCTTTAGCAGTTCCTTCGTAAGTCCACACGTCTCCAAAAGCATCAAATAACTTTTTTTGCGAGAGAAGCAAAAAGTCAAACTGAAGGTGAACATTGGTCAGAATTTTGATCTGCAACCTATGTCTAAAAGAATTGGTGAATCATTAGGAAACATCACATATTTTTCTCAGAAAGGGCTCACATACAAACACATCTGAATCATCAGAACAGAAGGTACAGAGAGTGGAGGGAAACCTGCAGAATTATTCCTACATTAAAAGCCATGTGTAGAATATCCTCACAGATATACACAGCGATAGAAGGAAACAAGTCATAAATGTGTAGGGAAAATATGCCTGCTTTAAAAATAAAAGGCATGGTGACTGCTGAAGGTGACTCAGGGATTCTCAGTAGCCTTAAATAATGAATTAAATATTCACATATCCACTTATATGATTTTTGTTTCCAAATCAGCAGCATGCCACAACTTATGCTGACATTCTGCATAACAGATCTGACCATTCAAAACCCCTGAGACTTGTTTCTGCCATGCTACAGTTCCAGGGAGTTACACTGGCTTGTCAAAATAAAGTGTATAGTCTTTGCTGACTGCATCCCAATACCTGTGGGCTCTGTCCAACTGAGCTCCCTACAGGGATACAGCTGTTGAATATTTCTTATGTTTACCATTGGAAGAAGTTTGTGTAATACCAGTTAGAGTGATATTTACCAACAGAATAAACATGCAGAGGGATTCAGCACTTGCAGTCTGTAACAAAGCACAGTGTATCACAGCAGAGACATGGGTCCAGCACCTAACTCCACTTGAAGAAAGACTGAATAATTTAACCTGTTTCTAAAGATGAAACCCCTGTAATTCCCAGTAGAATAAGTCTATGAGGTTTAAATAAGTTCTTAAAAAAAGAGCTGTAGATTATTTCACATCACCAGCTGTCAGCCAATAGTCTGGATAATGAAAATCCACAGTTTCCTGGCTCCCTGCGCAGCTCCTTGCAGGCTCCAGAGTAACTGTTTCTCTCATTTGCCTACACTCGCTATGATTTCCTTTCTCTTTACTTCAAGAGTTTTTTTTTTTTTTAACTATATCTGTAGGAGATGACAAGAGAGATTAACACTACCAGAGATGTTGCATATGACCTCTTCTTTTATGGGCACTGTTTGTCACAGAGGTTCATTAGACTTGTGTTTCCTAAACTTACTTCAGTCAAGGAATGAACTTTTAAGATGGATGAACACTCAAAGCATAGCTGCTTTAAACAAAACCATTCCAGTTTGTAAATAAGAAGTGATTAGAGAAATTCACTGCAGACATCAGTCACATTAATCAGCTGGCTGTAAAGTAGATTGATGTGCACCAACTAGAGCTGTCTAAACAATTTTGTTAACCTTTAGCAAAAATGTGAGGGAATATGCTGCAAAATGGTTCAGTTTTAGATGGACAGGACATGCTTCTTTTAGAAGAACAGCTAAGTTTCAAGATTATTATTTTGTTCATATTTCCCCAGAACAACTGGCCCCAAAACAGTAAATTATAGTTACAGCACTCTTTTCCACAAGTTCACTCCAGGCTGTGAACAGCAATGGCCCATGGCAGGACAGGGAGTGTTTATTCAAAGGCTGATTGTAGATGAAGACTTGTGGAGGGAGACTGATGTTCAGTCAATGTACAAAGAAAAATGAATCACAGAAAGTCTCTAAGAATTTATTCCAGCATTGCTTTACCTCCCATGTTGTAACTAATTTTATGTTTTTTCTCAGCCAAAATCACAATGGAATTGCAGAATAATCCATGAAATCAGTGCTGATAATAGTCCAGGGAAGGATGGGATGGTTCAACACCTTCAGCAGTGGCCATGCACACCTGAAGACAATGAATCTGAACATAAAATACCCTCCCTTCCCCCAAGATGACCTTAAAAATAATGCTTAGGAAATATATTCCTCCATTTTTTGGAGGAAACATTTGATTAATATTTCCAGGTTTTCTCCCACAACCACCACCAACTGAAAACTGATTTAAAAGGTGAGGAAGAAGAGAAGAAAAATCCAACAAACAGTCTTTTAAGTAGTTTTCTTCCAAGAGGTGTAGTTTTCAGAGGAACATCAAAGTAGGCATTGGTAATATCACTCTCTCATCAATCATAGCAGGTCTCAAAATACCTGGAACGAAGCTATATCATTTTCAGAAGAAAACCTTACAAGAATGATCTTGGCCTATCCTTAACTCAATTTTGCCCATGCTAAAAACAGTAGCCAATATTATTACGGGCACAAGTTGCTAGACACAAGCACTGGAACTTCCAAAGTAGGATTTGCATGTTGCATAGTGTGGGAAATTTAGATAAAGTCAAAGAATTAGCTTTTAATTTTTATTATATGCATCTACTTCCAAGTAGTTATCAAACCCTGCTTACCCAGGTAGGCCAAAATTAAGTTTGATTCAGATTTTAGACAGTTACAAGCTAGAAGGTGTCTGATAACACCACTCTTCTGTTACAATCACATCTCTCACTTAATACTCAGCAGGGATATTTGTTTAAGCGACAAATGAATTTTGTATCAATCCCTCTTGCTGAGTAAGCTGCACTTGATCTGCACAGCCAATGAATAATAAATCAATGCAAATTACACCACTTTATCACTAACAACCATTTTCTGGTCAGCTACACCACAGAATACAGTCTCTCCCACAGGAGACGAATAATCCCCAGTGTCTTAAAATAGGAGTTATTTATAGCCTGCAGGGAAACAATTGTGCTGTAACATATAATTTGCACCATTGTTTATATTTCCAGTGAATTTGGCCCTTGAAATCTTCGACTACACAGAAGGCACAAGCTGCTTTCATCATTAGTGCATAACGCTGCAAATTATTTTAATTGATACTTGAACATTTAGCTGTTAGGCAGCTCTCCATGCATCACAAGTACCACCTTACACTTGACAACCAGGTCACTCGTACACTGTTTCTTAACCATCTGTAGCTTTTCTGGGTAACAGTTTATGACAGAGTTTGCAGCAGGCTTAAGGTAGGAACTATTGAAGATAAAATAAATTTCCACGTCTGGATGGCAGAAAACTTGAGAGAGGAAGGTTTATAACTCACTCTCTATTAGTGCAGTAGAAAGCCATTCTTCTCCCAAAAGATGGATGGGTTTAGCCCCTCAGAGCTGTCAGCAGCTGCACAGATTTGGAGAAAGAGGCCTCGAGGGCACATTGAGGCCAGTCAGGGCCTCACCTTTTGGCAAGAAGATGAATGCTCTTTGTGTAGCATCGTTTTCACAAGCATCTATCTAGAGCTCATCATTGAGCACTAGAGGAAAATACCACATCAGTGCAAGCCAAAGCTAACTTCACCTATTCCAAACACACGAGCATGGAATAATACAGCACACTACCATAACATCATGCAAATCATCCACAGTTTACTTGCCGACAAAGGTTCAGTTCTGATGCATAAACTGCAATCTGAAGTAAAATACTCTCCTTAGGCTTATATTAACAACAGGCAGCTTTGATGGCACAACCAATAGCAGTTCTCTACTGAATTCAGGGACTGACCTTCTGGACACCAAAACAAACCCACAACATGCAACATTTTTGGATGTCATTCAGTGAGTAAGTCTGTCACAGGTAATGGCACATGAAGTCTTGTGAATGTTTGAGCCACACTAAAGGCACCAAGCATGGTGACAGCATACACAGAAAACCTCGGTCATGGAGGGAAGTGAGGGGGGGAAAGATGCCTCTGAGCCTGGCAGCACCCACCTAGCTCTCCTACTGCAGGGAAATCCCAGCCTCCACTAAGCTGGACAATGAAGCCAACTCTCCGACAGCACCATCGGCACACCCAGGACCCTCCTGGCTGCAGTGCATGGGTGGATACAGCAGCCACTGGGAGACCTGCCCACTGTGCCTCTCACACCACTCCAAACTGAGCCAGCTTCAGCTGCTCTGGGGTCTGAAGTTATCAGGGCAGAGACCTCTGCAAATAAAGAAATACAAACTGTGGGTGTCTGTTCTGACTCTTCTCTCTTTGTGACCAAGAAGTTGCTTTCGGGGCTGGCTTGACTTGCCCCGGAGGCTTCCCAGAGAGCTGTATAATAAAGATGATTGAAATGCAGACTATGTCAACAGACACTTCCTTTGAGAGAGGTAAACAGGAGGACAGCACCTTGTTCATAAAAACAACCAGACATACCTATAGGGCATGCAGAGCCAGCCAAGATCCTTTGGGGTTTTCTCCTTCCTTTTAAGAAGAAAATAGTTATTAACTTTTTTTCCCCCAAATTTAATATTAGAAGAAAACGCTGGCAACACCCACGGTGATGTTATGTCAGCTGCTTATTTCAGCTCAAATACAGTGCGACAGGAAGCAAGGGTTCCACATAAATACTATCCCATTTTGCTCCTCCCTCCCAAACACAGACTGCTAAACTATGCTCGATGCCCAGACCCACAGCTTTCTGCCCAGCCTGCCCAAGAGAAAACCATCCTCTTAGAAGGAAAAGGTAATTACATCCCAGGCAGCACCTCTTTTGAGAACTCCCATATGATCAAGTCCTCTCATCCCAGAAAAGAAAGTAATTGGACATTCTTCCTTGGTCTAGAGGCGGTGGTGGAAACAGCACAGTGTAGGATAGCAAATAAATACTTTCAGCCATCCAGCTCGTAAAAACAAGCAGAGTACAGCAACCTGGGACAGCATTTCATTAATCATCATGATAGCCGAAGTAAATGAACACTGTGACTGAGAAGGTAAAAATCAGAGCCTGTTCAGAAAACTATTCACTTTCCAAGTTTCTATTTCTCTAGTTTTAAGATATGCAAATCTGTTCTCTAATACCTTTACTAAAATGCATATTTCTTAATCTTTCCCTACTGTGTCAGATGAATGGAAGCAATGCACCAGGGCAAAGGCAGCAGCAAGGCTGTTTTGAGCCTTATCATGCACCTTTTCCCATGGGAGCCTAGTGGATAGCAGGATATGACTAGAACCTCTTTCAGTACAAGGCAGATCATAATTCCTCCACTATCCAGCATTAGTGACATTTCTTCTTCAACTGTTTAGTAGTTTTCCTGGTACAAAGCACCATAGGAGGTGCCTTAATAACATGAATGGGACATAAGGGCTGGGCTGCTGTATCCATCTACATGAGAGCCCTTGTTTGCACTCACTGGCTTCTCTGTGCCTCTCCTCCCACCACCAGGAAGTCCTGACATGACCAAAATTTACAGCAGTTATAACACACTGTGCTAACTGCAAATTTTAATTAGAGAATTTGCCTCTGGTGCAATGCAGTAATAAGGAGAAAATGGGTGTCTCTGCTTTCTTCTGAGGATCTATGCAGGCAGGTATGGACAGACCTGAGCTTGCTCTGCCTGTGGTTCAAGCTGGCTCCCAGTTGAAAGCTGTGTAGGCTCAGCATGCAGTGCACAAGCAATTAGTCCCTGCACTCAACAGACCTCAGCTTGCCTAGATGACTGCGAACAGAAATGAGAATTGTGGCCCTGTGGCAAAGGAATAAAAAAAACCCCAAAACCCAAAAAACCAACAAAACTCACTATTTTTCTTTACATCCAACACTTGCTCACACTTGCCCTAACAAGCTTGCCAGTATTGTCCCTGTCTTCTCATAGGTGTATGCTTTTAGAGGGTTTTTTTTGGCTTGATGTTTGTTATATTTAGGTCATTTGGAAGCATTAAGCTATCACCTGCACAGAGATGAGAGCAAATATAACAGAAGTAATATTCAGAGAGGATAAACCACAGTGGGAAGTGGATTCTAACAAGGAACCAGTGAAGCCTGGATGACCCTTATCAGGGTGAGCCACCTCTTCCTAACACCTCTAAATTAAGGTTTACCGCTTCAGTTTTACTCTGGCTATTTTAAAAAAGAACCACAGAAGAATAGTAAAACATGAACAAAGGAAAAAAAGAAAAGCAGTGCAAAACCAACAGAAGTATCTATTCTTTTTATTAGGTTTACCAAGTGCGTAACCAGTCGACAATCAAGCCACTAAGACAACATAAAAAAATTGAAGTTATTTTTTGAAAATTAGAAATTTTAAATATTGAGCAGCCTATACTTCTGTTGTCTGCCACTGATCTTTCTAACTCCTGTTTGGATGATGTTACCGAAAACAAGAAAACATTAGGAACAGCAGGGTTCCTCTCAGGAGCAGACTAAGCAGAACTGACTTTTCCCTAGCACCCGAGAACCACATGAAGGCACCCATCTTCAGGCAGGATGACAGACTTTTCTCCTTGCTGTTGTTTTACTAGCTGAGCAGAAGCCAGGTGATTTCCAACTCTAGCCTGGGGGTGAGTAGCCTTCTCTGCCCCTCCCTCAGCTTTCCTACTCTGCCAGGCTAGCCTTCCCAGCAAGGGCGCTACTTAGTGGGAACTACTGACTCGAACCTCCAGCAGGATCCTGCAAGTCATCCTTCCTCATCATCATCCCCACCTCCCATCTTTGCAGCAGAAGGTTTGTGGAAGTGCTTTGGAGGGCAAACAAGTCCCAGAGGCAGCCCAGCTTCTAAATGCCCTCCACTTTCAATAAGGATAATTGGTTGAGCAGCACAACTTTATTTGATTTCTGGACCTCACCTGTATGGCAGAACATTAGGGAGCTGCCTTTGATCTCTCTTCACTTTCCTACTTTCAGGCTCAAGTTTAGCAAAGATTATCCCCTAACACATGGTACCAACTCCTGGTTCTGAGCTATCGTTACTGGTAGAGAGGAAAAGCACCAGAGAAAAATAGATAAACTTCAGGGAGGAAGAACACGTATTATTTCTGTAAATTCATCAGATAATTAATTCAGGAAACTCTCAATTTTTTATTTTCTTTTTTAAAACGGAGGAAAAAAATCCCTTTCATTTTTTGCAAAGCCAAGAGAACATAAGTCCTGAATACCTTTTCCTCTTTTTCCCTTGGCAGCAAGACTGGGATAGAGTAGGTCAAGCAACAACATAACGACTTTCCATGCTATTGGGCTGCTATTCAAAAAACAAGACACAATATGAATGTAACCTGATTTCAAGTGCGTCTGTGAGAGTGTTAAAACCGAAGTTCATATGCTAGCTTTGTAATTACTAAGATCTCAAACGAGCCCTTGTTTCTGAGTACTGGCCTAGATTAGCAAGTCACCTGAAAGTTTACAGTAGGAAAACCATATGGATATATTCCTGTAGCTACATGTGTACAGTAATTATGGCATAGGTAAGCAATAACACATGCCCACGGCATCATACGTGGCGAGGCACGAGGCTTACGTGCATATCTTATTATGACTTCAGACTTCAAAGTACCTTATTGCTCAGACAAAATTGGTAGCCTATTTCCTTGTAAAGCACACGTAAGGATCTATTGCTATAAAACACTTATAGGTGTTGATATAACAGAAGATTTAAAGTGTGGGTACCAGAACTGTGAAAGGGGGAAGGAGCATCTTAAAATCGTTTCCTATATTGTTTTACAGGGAATGCACTTTAAAGTAGTGGCCAAAACAAAGTATCGCTTAACTTTAAAAAATGCCAGTTTCATGCCAATGCCTGAAATCTGGTTGTTTTGCAGGCACTTTAGGCTTATGTTCCCTTCTGAGAAACCTGTTTTTTTCTAATACATCATCTACTTGATTGTTTTCAGACCTCTAATCAATCAAGAAATCCATCACAATCGTGTGATCAGCAGCTGACATTTGTGCATGACAATTTATGGAAAAAAAATCAATAATAAGTGTTTCCCTTTTACACGGCTTTTTCAAAATAGCACCACATTTTACAAAAGTACATTTTTATGAAGACTGGTCTCTAAGTGAATAGCATCAACTTCAAAGCAAATGTTTCTGCAAGGGCTGTTGCAATATTCTAGTTCTTACATGATCTCCAAGGCTGCAGAGTGACCTAGGAGGCAGCCGTAATGAGACACAGACAGTGAATAAAGCACTGATTTAATTATGTTGTTTGATATATGATGACCTCATCCACTGCTGTTTATACTACTATGGTGCTTGAAATACTCTATCGACATATGGGAAGGCACAGGCTCCAGCCTGAAGAGCTTACAGCCTCCAAGACAGAAACCAGATGAAGGGTGTTCTCTTCCTGCAGCTTACAGTAGGTTTTGAAGCTTTGCTCATTTCTACAGGTCTCAAATGTGCACAGAATGCTGGAAGCAGGTCACTGAGCCATTTGTGGATAAAATATCCACTCCTTTGATTGCAGAAGGGATTTCTGACATGTGAAATTCTGTGTTCTCTTGTACAGTAAACAATGGCAGGAAGCAAACATTGGTGAGAAGGAGGGAAGTTATAGCTGTTTACAACATTTCTACCAAACTGCTTGAGTTATGGAGATACTTCATGCCCCTGTGGGAGCTTTGACCCACTGTTGCCTTCTGCTACAAAAAAGAAGAGTGCAGAAAGGAATCAGTACAATCTGACAGATCTTCCACCAAGGCAACTATAACCATCTCCTTCCAGAAAATTAACTGTCAAGGCCCAGAGTTTGGTTAAATATACATGTATATCTTATTTTGCACTCCTGATTAAGATTCCCCCAAAAATATGCAGTAAAGTAACTCTTTATGGTGTTAATGCCACGAAAATCTCCATGAGGAAATGAGTAGTTCTGTATTCCGTGCACCATCTGCCAACCATGCAGTAAATAAAGCCACACAAGAAATGGTGAGAAACAAAATATCAACAACCTACCCACTCATTAAGCATTAGCCATGCTGTGTGCTGAACAATATGCAGGCCTTGGGGGATGGGGGGGGAGGGGGGAAGCACGCAATCCTCTAATTAGAGGCAATCAAAATGAATATTTACCAAGGGGATGAATGAGTAGCTTTAACTGTAGAATTTTCTAGTGTCCAATTGCTCGGGTTTGCAAGTTCAGCCCTTGAAGTTCAGCCCTGTTCAGTAATCTAAA
The DNA here is from genome assembly GCA_013398075.1 of Notiomystis cincta. Classification (NCBI taxonomy): domain Eukaryota; kingdom Metazoa; phylum Chordata; class Aves; order Passeriformes; family Notiomystidae; genus Notiomystis; species Notiomystis cincta. The sequence continues at coordinate 7,028 of VZRX01023440.1, read as the reverse complement.
TGCCTAACTTAAGGCATTATTTATCTTATTTTATTTCTGTATAGAAGGAGACCCACAAAACATGTGTAGTTGGCACACATTTACCCTTATTAGGTACACACACACCTAAAAGGACCATTGCTTTCACAATCTCCTATCACAGAAACCAAAAAGGCAAGTTAGAAAAGAGATACCCCAGTTGAATTTTGTTTTAAGGCCATTCTGGAATAGCAATAGGAATTCAGAGCATCCTCTCTCTTTTAGCGAGCTCTCTCTGTAACACTAGATTAAAAAACTTCTATGTAAAATGGAATCCAAGGAGTCCTGCTAGCAAGGATAAAAGATCCAAAGAATATAAATGAAACACAATATTAGCAAAGAAAAATGTGCATATATATACATAAATATATTTGAAAACTTTTCAAATGGTACACAGAACTTAACTAATGAGAAAACATTTGTCCAGAATAGCTGAAAAATAGCTGAGAGACACCAACAGTAATATGTTTTCATTTTCTTTTCAAACTCTGGTACAAATTCAGCTAGTATCACTTTGTATGATCTCATACTGGGATAGAAGCCAAAAGTTTCACTTGAAATCTTTGCAGTTATCAGATCTGGAAAACTTTTCAATCATTTAAGTTTGAGAAACATTTAAAAAAGGAAAAAAAAATCACAGATAAAAGGCCAGGGGCTTGAAACATTTATCACTTCATCATACTCTTCCATTTGATGCTAGGTCAGCATCTTTACAGATACAATAAAATGTTTGCTTTACCTACATTTTGAGTTGTTTTGAAAAAATAAAATAAAATTGATGAATAGACAGGGTTAGGAACAGACACATAGTAACAAGGCCAAGCAATTCATATGGAGGACAAGCTCCCTAGTGAGCATGTTCAGGAGTAAAAAGCTCCGAGGCATAAATGAAAGTTTCCAATACTTGATTCCAGCAGCGGAAAACTGCAAACACACAGCAACGTTGCTTTGGTGTCAGCCTTGCAAACCCCAGCCCTGCCAAAGAGTGGGAACAGCCAAGGGATGGTACATACAGGATAAGTGTGATGCTCCCAGAAACGTCAGGATTGCTACAGCTGGACCTGCTCTTCCCTCCGCTTTCCCATGGCACTGGGGATCTCAGGGCTGCCTGTACTACAGCTCGGTCAGCACCACCTCCCTTTTACCACTACCAAGGGCCTGGGAAACCAGGACAAGCTCACAAAGCCTTCAGACTGACCCAGGCTGAGGTTCAAAGAGGAAGACAACAGGATGTCCAGGAGAAGAGTGCCCTGTTGGAAGCAAACATTAACAACATATTTTAGCAATTGCTAAAGTAAGAGACTCCCAGCTCCGTATGACACCATATAGGGACCAAATGAGGAAAGATGAGGGTATTTTTCTGGCATGTCTCTGACACCTCCAGTCTCCTCCTGCTAAAGCAAATATACCACAAACACCTTGCAAGCACAACTGTAGCTGAAGAAAAAGCAGACACAAGGTAGAAGTTGATACAACCAGTAGCACAGACCAGCCCATACCTTGCCAAGCTGATTACCTTTTTTTGAGAGAATATGCCAATTTATGAGCTATTAGGTCAGCTTCAGACCTGCTCTGCTTTCAGACAGGAGTCACATCTTACCACATGACAGCCTCCCTACCCACTACAGGACAAAAGGTACTCATGTAAAGCCCAAATCTTTAAAACATTCACAACCATTTTAATCTTACCATCAAGCAGTGAATATTTGGGCCAGAATGTAACTAGACTTCATTATAACAAACTTCAAAATAAAGTTTTAAAATACTGCATATTTAAAAATATGCTTTTTCTAAGCAAGTCAGTAAATGAAAGAGAAAAAAAGAACATCTTTTCCGAAAGCACCGCAAGACACTCAGTTGTGGGTTTGTAGGCTGATGGTTACCCCAGGTTGTGTCACCACATGCCGCACCCTCTTAAAAAAATACACTTACATTAAAGCATTCTTTGTGCATGCAAGCAAATATAGTGAGATTTCCCCAGTTCCTTGATGAGAAAAGTGATTTTTCCTTCCCTACAGTAAGAGCTGCCATTTACATCATACTGGTAAAAAAACACCAAGAAAGCTGGAAATCGAATCTTACCACTGTGTATTTCCTGACGAAAATCCCTGCTCTCTCATTACTTTCCAAAACCTCCCCTCAAAACACTTGTTTTTTCATTATTGCCTGCACATTTCTCACCTCTTTGCTCTTTTCTCTTATTCAGAAAGGCCCGATTTCTGGTTCCCTGAATTTTTCTTCACCTCCCTCTCTCATCAGCTGCAGGGGAGACTCCTTCATACTTGGTTTCAAATACAGCCCACCAAGAAACATCTCTGGAGGAAAAACAAGTGATTGGTGTAGATGGTTGAACAGAAAAATTCCCACCCACTTCACTCTCCACTGCATCCTTTCATCCCTCTCTATGTTATGGAGAAGCCACACAAGTTACTATTCCCATTTGTTTTCCTCCTTCACCCACTGAGCTCCAGATGTTTTTGATACACCACTGACACCCTCTTTGCTCTGCTGCCTACCCTTTTACCCCTCCAAGTAATGGGATACTCCTGAAACTTGCTGCAGACTGCTCTCCTCCAGCATATATTGGAATCTGCTGCTGATTTCCACTTCAAGCAAAGCCTCGGACCTTATCCCTGCCACCTTCAACTCAATAATATCATTGTCTTTTCTCCCTACACCACCCAAGGCATGTCCTTTGGCTTCAGGGCTGTAGGCAGCATGGCATCATCTCGGTTCTGGCCCTTTGAAGTTGAGAGTGCTGTCCAGACACACCTACTGCTTTTAGGTGTCGCCCGCTCCCATGTACAAGAGTAAAAGATTCAGAAGGTCATCCAAAGATGCTCTGGATGGTGCAGCCTCCATTTTCAGCCCTGCACACAATTTAGACAAATGAATCTAAGCTAGATTCAAGAATTACAAGAATGTTTAAATTAATACAAAAATTCTGCTGCCACTCTGCCAGTCTTAGGTTTCATTTTTACTAGTTCTTAAATATTTCTTGTATCACAACTTGGTGAAAGCTGTCTGGTCAGCAACATAAGCAACTGAAAACTCATCCTGTTGTGCACTGCACAGCAATGGTACAGTCACAGGATCACATACAGAGTCTTGTGTGTATTGAAGCAGAAGTGAGAAATCGCTGCCAAAAGCCAGGGCTTAAACACTATGTGCTTTTCTAACAGGACTTAGATCTTTTCACTTTGAACAGGTTGTACTAAGAAGCACAGATCTCATTCATTGGTCAGTATCTGAAGGACATGTATGCGAGGTACTCACTAAGTTGAAAGCAATTGGAATGTCAAGATGTAAATTCCACAGGAAGGAATTTGTGCCCTTTTCTAGTGATGGCAAAGCCAGGGAAAGACAACCCAAAATGAAGTCCCATTTATACTCCCACGGGGTTTGGCCTTGGAGTTTCCTTCTTTCCTCCCTTCTGTGGGCAGAGATATAGCAAGGGAGGGAGGCAGGAGGACACACAAGCTAGATTTGCAGCCACTGGAACTAACATATCAGCTGCACTCTAAGAGGCTTCAGGAGCAGCCCAGGTGTGATGTGGGTATTCCTGCTGCTGTTACCAACCCATCTGTTTCACTAACAAATACATGCAGGGGTCTAATAAAGCTCAACCTTGCACTTTTCTCCAGTAACAGCCTCACTCAGAATTGGTTTAAGAAAGGCTAAATTCATTTTGTCAGTTCAGCTTTCTTTGACATTGGGCTAAAAGCTTTCAAATACAGAATATTCACATCAGAGACTTGGTGGGGGTGGGAGTGGGGTGAGATTTACAGAAAATTCACACTATTTTTTTAATGGTAACCCTCTTATTACTAAACAGGAACAGCAAGTTCTGAAGGCTGATGTTTGTAATTAGGAGGTGTATCTGCAGTTTCTGAAATTTCTTCCATTCTTACTTACAGCCATCTGAATTGTATCTTCCTGTTTTGACTAAAAACCTTCTGAAGTAAGGACTGAGTTAATTATAAACTATTTCATAATACCTTTCCTGGAGCAGGAAGAAGGAGAGTTCAGAAACCCCCACGTAATTCTTTCAATCCCATTCACATCTAATTCAGAAGTGTAAATCCTCACGTTTCTCTGTGACCTCAGCCTGAAATAAAGAAAAATAGGACAAAAGCACTTAGTAACTTTATGTTATGCACAAATAAAAAATTAAATAATAGGTGCTTTAAAACAATTTGTTCATACTTCATTATGTCTTATGGATACTCAAGTCAAAGACATTGCTCTAATTCAAGGTCAAATGACTGTAAGATGACAGAAAACACAATGCTTTTACACAACTGCGTAGTCTTACATTTCAGTACTTTTCCTGTTCAGTTACAATAAATCCCATTTAGGCACTACCAAGCTCTTCAGTCACTGGACGAAGTTCAAAACTTCTGTCAGGATGCTTCCTCACTAAAAATTTTCTTAAACACAACCTGGAATGTGGTCTTAAAACACAGCCTTGAGAAATAAAATTTACTGAACATTCATGGTACATAAAGGAAGCTGAATTGTGTCAGTGGAAAACAGATCCACTCTCAGACACGTATCTTCTTGTTCTCTGCATTCACTAGCTTCCAGTGTGCATTCACTTATTTTCCCAAACCATGTCTAAACACAGAGCAAAGGTGCTGGGCAGTGGCAGTGGGTGATGCCCTGAAACACTCCCAGCACACCTTCACGCTGTGCCCTCTGCTACTCCCCAAGGCACACACAGAAATTGCTGCCCATCTTGGAAACATGGGTTACAGCAGGGTGGAGATTGCAGCTCCAACAGCCAAAAGGTAATACCAAGACTTACACCCTCCTAAGTAAACAGTACTAAAAGATTCAACATGGTAGCTAAACTTAGGTACAAAACCCTCCAGATTTGCACATCACTCATGCAAGTACAGTCTCATGAAAGTATGTTCTCATGCCATTTATTTCTTATTCTTACATTTATTATTTATTTTTATGCAGCATTATTATACATTATACAGTTTTCTCAATCACATCGTGTGCATTTGTGCATTCATTTGTATAACCTTGAAAGAAAATCAACTAAGCAGGCATTCCAGTCTGAAATCAGAAAGTTTTAAAGTATATGTCTGTAACATTGAGCCATGCAGCATGAACTGAAGACACTAAGGACTAGCAAATTAGTGGCATCCAGGCATTCAACCCTGTGAACAGCATTCATTACATATTCTTCCAATGCTCAGAAAGTCAAACAAAAGCTGATTTTTTCAAAACATTCTGAAAATCCTGAGAAGGATAAAAGAAAGGAAATTTTGTCAGCAATAAACATTTTTTTTTTTATATCTAAGAGTGCTAAGTGGACCTTCACTTTTTTAAACAGTATTTCTTCCACACATGCTGGAAACAAGTTCAGAATAACTGCACAGGGCTCAGAGAGCTTTGATATTGCAGACTTCTGGTGGTTCAGTTTACATCTGGAGTAGACACAGCATCTACAAAGACAAATTACAAACTTCTTTAATTCTATGTGATCAAACATAATTTTTTGCATTCAGGTACCTTGCTCGGGAATGTACAGTGCATTAAACTAGCAATGGAGAAAAGATCACTGAACTTCATAACTGGAAATTCCCATCTTCAAAATGCACAGCGTCATGTTTTCTAACTTAAATAACTAAAACTGCAAAAACAAGACACCCTTGGAAGCCCGAGGGGTGGAAATCACACTAGTTTGGACCCCTCTAGCAGTGATAGAAAAGATGAAAATCCTAATTTGACTGATTAATTGAATGTAGCATCATAAAAAACATTGCTCAGATCTTTAGTTTTAGCAACTGGATCATTTTTTTAGGATTATGGTGAAATCATGAGCTTCCCCAGCTCAATTAGGCAGACTCATTATTAGAAGACTTACATATAAAGCAAAGTACGGTCTGTAAATGTTCATGACTCACTCCTCATGTACTTTGTGTTGACTGCAAAGAACATTTCAAAGCCCGGCTGTCACCAGTATCTATGATAACTTCTTCAAACACAGAGACACACACCTTGAAATCTGCTGACAGCTGGAGTGAACAAAGAAAGCCAGAAAGTTTCAGATAGCTCTGGGAAAAAAAAACACTTGAAATGTATGCTTTCTTGCTCAAGAGTTTAAAAAAAATAAAAAGAAAAGGCTTCAAAACAGAGATGAGTTCTTTAACAAGCAGACCTTGAGGTTCATTCTCAAGCTTGGATGCACTGAAACCAAAGGGCGCCTGGATTTCTTGAACTGGCCCCTTAATTCTAAGAGCATGCTTCAGGTATTTGCCTCATGTTTGTGCAAGTGAACACGCACACACAAATCAACCATATTACGTTCCCTTTATCATAATCTCTGCAAAAGAACTATTTTGTTATTTTTAACATATGCAAAACAATATCCTCTTTATTGAAGATGGCCAGATAGAATGCTGGCATTATTTTTTTTATGCAACCATATGCCTGTATTTCATGAGGAGATAACTGAATAATTAAATCAAGATACACGGCTGAGACACTGAAGAGTAAATCGCCTTCTCTGTGTAAGTTATACTATGCAAGCAACCAATACTATGTATCTTTTAATACTTTTATCTATAAGGAGAAGAAAGTTTAGAATAATCACAGAAGCTCAAGCCTGCCAAAGTCATCTGAAACACATATGCCAAACATACACAGCAAAGAAAAAATGCAGGGCCTTCCTAGCATTTGGGAAAACATGAGGGAAGAGAGGAAGAGTCAAACCAATCAAATAAAACACAATGGGATAAATCGGGCACTTAAATACTTATGTCCATATATCTTCCTCCACAGGATCTTCCTACAAAATGCTCACCAAAACCATGTGTACACACACATGGGTATGCACCTGGGAAGGCATGGTATACAGACCCTGCTACTGATTGCACCATTAGCCAGGCAAGATGATGAAATTCCCCTTTTCCCCTGCTTTTAATGCAAGGAAATGATAGAAAGTAAGGATCCTGCCCACCTCAGGCCTGCAGCTGTGTCGTGGGATGATCTTG
>VZRX01023439.1:0-24181 GCA_013398075.1 Notiomystis cincta | reverse complement strand
AAATATATTATAAATATGTGATATATTATATCTGTGCTCCATGTTACCTCAGATTGATGACTGAATCTGTTACAGGTTATAACTATAGAAAATTACCTAGCATATTTGCTAATTATGAGGAGTATAAACATGAACATTTATCATTTTAGGCAACAGACAGTGCATGACCGTCCAAAACCTGTGAGACACTAAAGCTTTGAAGACTAAGGAGTAATTTTGAATAATACTTTGGGATATCTTGTTATTTTATTGGAGGAGGGGTAGGGGGAGAGGGAGGCTGTTTGTTGTCTTGGTTTGTTTTTTTTCCAGTTCAATTTTACATGTTGGCTTTTAAATAATACATTTTGTGCTTTAGTGGTGCACGTTTTCCCTAACAGCTGTAAAAGTAACCTGAGGTACTACCACAGATATCAAAATCTGTGTATGATCAGTGAATTCCTAACAGAACTTTAGGTAAACAGATACACAGAGTTATTTGAGGAAATTTGTTTCCCTTTCCTCCCTCTCTTTTACCCTGTGAAAGACCAGTGCCCAGAAATCCTAGACAGTTAAGTACAGTATGTGTACAGACCAATTCTTGATCATATTTACAAACTCTGATGAATAGCAGCCAAACCATGCTGACATGGTGATCATCCTGTGCATTCACAGTGAAATCAGTGCAGCTGGGACATCCTAGAATTACTGTCTTTTCACACATGAATGGTCCATGCACAGTAGAGCTCTCTGAAGTATCAGGCTCCTACAGCTTTTGTAATCATGTAATATGCTCCGTTTGGGTTTCATGAAAGAGATCTGGGGAACTTGGTACCTTGTGGACAAAAGACAATGTCTTTGCCTTTTGGAATTATGTTTTATTATGTGCTTTACTCCAGATGTTTAGACACCCACAAGACTACACTTTTCTTCCAAGATTTTTCAGTGTGAGTCAGAGTTTGATGATGACAAAGATAAGAACCAGTCTGCAAAGAAAAAAAATGTTACACCAAGCAAAATTTATGCTTTAATCAGCATCTCCTTCATCTGCTGTGATTCACACATTTTGTTTCTGCAAAGTGCAAAGCAGTTTTACTCTAAAATAAAATGACTGTTTTTCAGTAGCTGAAAAACCACTAGTAGAAGCATTGCTGAAAAGTTCCTCCTTTTCCCCAGCTATTTCATGACACCAGACAAACAAAACAAAATAGAAGAAAGGGTGAAAGAAACACTTATAAACTTCTTTCCTTCAGATAACAATAATTCTGTGTAGGTCTAGCTCTGCTTCATGGCTCGTTCCCTGTCACTTGCTGTGCTGTGCTATCTTAAAACATGTTCAAGGAAGTTAACAGGAAACCAGGCCTTCTGTTTGACATATGAGTTAAAGCAAGAACAAGACTGAGACAATCTGGTTTTCCACATATGCAGTTAGTTGCAAAATTAATATGATATCAAATGAGAAAACATTTGTGTGTTTATTTATACAGAGGTTGTTTTTTTTTTTCCAGAATCTGCATAAAACAGTTTGCAACACAGGTTTTCTGCCTTTCTGTTTTCTACTGCTTGCATACAGGTAAAATACCTTCTGTGACAAGTAATACCCTATTAGCAGCAATGCACTCCACCCAACTTGGTTTATTAGATGTGGGCCCATTGCAAAGGGTGAGCTGAAGAAGCAGGGAATGAAGGAGTAAAATCTCTGTGAGAAACTATGCCCTTTCTCTTAATAACCTGAAAACTGCTTTGAAAAAATTCAGCTAGAAATCACGTTTTTTTCAGATTGATTGAGTAAGATTGGCAGTGTGATGGATTAGTGTGTAGAAGATAATGAGGCTTTCTGCAATGCTATTTTAAGTGCTAAAGTCCTGGCTTATTAACCCAGAATTGTAGGTAGGCTCACTTTTACCTTTAGAGTGTTGCAGTTGAGGGAGGGAGGAGTCAATAAAGCTTTATAGGTATAAATGCATAAAGATGACAAGACAGTAAAATAATGATAGTATCTAGCAGCTAAAGTTAATAATAATGGCACTAATAATAACCCTTATATCTCTTAAAGTGAAAAAAGCTACGTGTAGCATGAAGCTTATCTTTGTAATTGTCAGTTAAGTAGGTTAAGACAGGTATTGAGCCAAGTCTTGTTTAATCTTTCTCATTTTCCCTCCAAATGGATAATTATACATCCAGGAGAAATATATAGGAATTAGGGTTAAGATTTAAAGAGAATTTTAAAATCAGACTGTGAATGAATAATTTTTTTTTTTAAACCTAACTGTGGAATAATGGTCTTTCCTATGACAAAAATTGCCATGAGGATTCCTTGTTAATACAAAAGATATTGCCAAGTGGTAAGTAATTAAGCAAGTCAAACTTTTACTAAAATGGACTAAAGCTGAGTTATTATCAAACTGGAATATAACTCCTTCAAAGGTAGAATTCAGAGTATGTTATCTATAATGGAATAGTCTATTATTCTCAAACACTGGATTTCAGTTTTTATGTATGTTTCATCCTTGGGAACATGGGAAGCACCCTACTGTGCACTGATCTCTCACAAAGCTGGTGGCAGTACTCAGCAATCCTGGCGCATCCAAGGAGGGCAATATTCCAAGATATGTACCAGAAATTGTATTAGTTGCAGGGGAGGGTTGAGAGGATTAATGTATAAGAAGTAAAGGGAAAAGGTGGTTTAAGTTCTCTTCAAAAAGTTGCTTTAACCTGAGGCTTTAAGCCCTGAGGCAGGATGCCAGATATTAACACTGGCAAAATGTAAATCAGCTCAAAGAATTTTGATAAGCTCCTAAAACTGCATCTGTCTCACTTGTATTTTATCTCAATCATAGCACCTCAAACAAATCATCTGGCAAAGCAAGCACCTTTTAGCTTTTCTCAGCAACAGCATTTACGTGAAGGTCACAAACACAACTTTAAACTATCTTAACTGCAGGTATTACCAAAGAACAGAAATATGAAGAAACTTCTCTCTGTTTACTTCTATGTTATATAGACCCACAGGGACCCAGAAAAAAAACTTGCATTTAAACAGTTTTTTGTCTAATTTAGTTTTAATCAGAACCGGGGAAAGGAAAGGTAAGCTATTATTTTCCTTTTCTTTTCTCTGCACAGGTGGTACATTTTATGATATAGTGATTTGGAAGGGATGGAAAAAACACTTCAAAACTTAGCTTAGTGATGAAGGATTTTCTCAGTAGGTGGGTTGTAGGAGACATAAAAAAAGCACTTCCTCACAGGCATAGAATATCTTGGGATACGAAGTGTTATTGAGATTCAGTACAGCTTTCTGATCCATAGGAAAATTCAGGAAAGGCATTGCAATGCTAATTGTCCTTTACAGCAGTTTGTTTTTGGTGGTCTCAAAGGTATCTTTGAGCTAATCAACCCCTTCACACTTCTGCTGCATCTGCTGGTTCATTCATGCCCGTTAGAGGTGCAGCACTGAATTGCACATTTATGCTTACAAGGTCAACAGAGTTGTTACCACGCAGCCAGTTCATTAGACACTTGTAAAATCTATTTCAGAATGCAATCCAAGGTAAATTCACTAAATAAAAAAGATTGATGGGGGGGGGGGGCAGAGGGAGGGAGACATGTAGACGTAGGAAAGATGGCATAAAAACTTATGTGCTGTCATGCTGTGGGGTAATGCTGCTTGTGAGTGCATCTGGCTATCAGCTACGGGTGAGGGCCTCTAAAAATGGAGAGGCCAAATTAAGAGTACATTTATATAAATTCAGCACTAGACAAGAGATGCATTGCAAATATTTTAAAATCTACTGCAGTTTGTTGAAGCCAGAAAAAGCAGCTTATGATTTTCAGTACATTTATCTATGTTTTTTTGATAACCCTGAAATATTTTGTTGTATCACAAAACACATTTAAGTAGACTTGTAAAACATTTTCAGACTCTTTTCTTCTTTTTAAAATCTTCCTCATACAAAATATCCATTCTTAATAATTCCAAAATTATTAATTTTAGGAAGTTATGCAAAGTTAATTTTGGGTAGAACTTGAAATAAATCACTCACAATGAAATTTCAACTTAATATTAATAAACTCTGGGGGGGGGAAAGGCAATGTGAATTGCCTTTCTTTGTTAGATTTTGAAGAGATTCCTGAATAGATTGCATGAAGTTGAATGTCTCCTTCTTGAATCAAATCTTTTAGTTGATTTGGCTTACTGAGAAGACTAAATTACTTTCACCCATGAAAATACTTGATATTTGAATTTTTTTAAAGGACTAATAATTTTACATTCTCTAAGAAGTGTATTTATAACTGAGCACTGTTTTAGGAATATTTTTTTGCTACTTACAGACTCAGAACAGCTTACCAGCATTATCTAAGCAAAAGCTCACAATTCCCTTGTGAGAGGTAAGCATTAGATTCTAATTTTACAGATTGTAGATAGTGAACACAAAAACCTTTGCTTTTGCCCAGAGCCATTGATACAGTTAAAGAATAAGAAGAATATTCAGAAGTTTCAGGTCTCTGACCATAATTTTTTCTTCCTTCTAATAACAGGCTGACCTAGATGGAAAAAAAGGAAGTAGTTTTTTTAAAAAATAAAACTGGTGATTTTCTTTCACTTTAGTGATGGTAGGAGTTAGTTAATTTTATAGGAAATTCATAGGAAGCTCATCATTTATAATACTAGTGTACATATTTCTTCATGGTTTGTCATTTCACTTAATTGTGAATCTTCTTTGTCTTCAATAGGGAGGAAAAATGATAAACTTTTATTAACAGAAGACATTGAAACAGATTAAATACTCTGAACTGTACATTACCAGTAATCCGCTCAGTTTGTCACATCACTTACTGTTCTTTGTGACATTTATACCTCACCCCCTCTGCCTGAAATTCTTTACAGAAGAGAGGTCAAAAAAAAAAAAAGGAAAACACAAGGAACAGGAATAGCCATAGCATATGAATCCTTCTAGGGTTTGCTACTAGCTCCACTTGAAAATAAGAGAAAGTGACAGATCATGAGAAAAGCAGCCCTGGCTCTATTCACAAACTTTCTGGAACCCCAAGAATAGTAGGAAGCTGGAAAGATATCCTTTTAACAGGTTTTACACTTCCATTTTGCAGGTTGAATATCTTCAAGCAGCTTGAATAAGGCTAAAAAGCCCCTTCCTCCAATCTTTTGTATACATTATTAATATATAGATCAAAGCCAAAAACTTTACATCTAGGTACTGCCTGGCAAAAGTAAACCTATGGAGTTTTGGTCATCTTTAACTTAATTCCAGGAAAAAATAGCCCAATATAAAGCAGGGAAACAAAAAATCTAAAGCAAGTGTATCTCCAGATCAGGAGTTATCTTATACCTGCAGATGGCATTGTTGATCTTCCACAGTTTTGCAAATTGCCTGAGTAACCCAATATGAAAATGCACATCCACACACTCGGAGGCAGCTGGGCAGATGTACCAATACATAGATTAAAATAAAGATCTACAAAAACAGTGATAATGGCTAGGAAAAGAATTGCACTAAAAATCTGATTGGCATGTTAGTTAATTAAAATTAACAAGAAGGAAGAGCTTAAGGTCACATTAGGGATTACTTTCTGTGACAACTTTTCCAGAGTATTTCACTGTGGGAGGAGGTTAACACCCAATTTATTCATAGTCAAATAACTGTATTTAATCTATTGATGACACGAGCTAATGAAGGACAGGGTGACACAGCAAAGTGATGAATGGATAAATCAGGTAAATGCATGGGGCTCAAATTTAAAGGCATATAGGTCTTGTGTGCCACTGTATGGCTGCTTTGTGAGTACAGCAGTTAACACTTTCCTCTTGCCCCCTAGTAGTCTGTCAAGGTTGAACCTTGATTACTCTGCTTTTACAGGTTTATGCTGAGGGACATGCTAGCTTGCAGGTAGTGTAAAACCTGCTGTATTGGACATTTAACAGGAATCTTAAAAATCCTGACCGGACACAAGTGTTCACTATTTTACAGCTTGGCTGTACTGGGCAGTTATAAACTGCTAACAAGTCAGGACTTCAGTATCTTCATTGCTGTAAATGACTGCCTATCAAGAGACAAGATGTACAGTAAAACATCTCATCCTCAAAGCATATCTTCAAAAACTTCAAAGTTAACAAATTGCCTTTTTAATTTTTTTAGCTAATACTCCCAAATTTAAATATTAGTATTTTTTCTTGTAGCAGATGATGAAAGAGAAATTATTTATTCTCCTATCTGACAGGAAGAAGAAGTTTCTGGTTTGGATTTACTTGGAGAATTGCTGGTATCTTATGTTTCAGGATGTCTTATTTTTCAATATTTTATCATGGAGCAACTCCCACTGCTCTCTAGAATACAGAGACAATTTCATGCCTCAAAAACATTTTTGCAGTGTATGTTTCAGTAATTGGTATTCTACCCACACTGGTATTGAGAAGGAGTTCTTTAAACAGTACACATACGACTAAACCCAAAAATAAATAGAATTTTATTAGACAGTTCACTACATAAATATAATTTAGAAAATTTGGAAACAATAATAGTTGACTTTGAAGAGATAATTTTGCAGAGTGATTTGAAGAGTAAATTTGGAAGGGTTATCTGCCACGTAAAGTCTGAAAACACCTTAATTTTTACAACTGCTGGCACATTCTACAGAACTTGCAACATTTTCGTTTTTAGGCAAATAGGAGAAAATGGCCACTCTTCAGAGAAGAAACTTCACCTGAATTAACTTATCATTTGAAGATAACCTTTCTCCTGATCTAGGCATTTTTATAGATATGTAGAGGCTGAAGACATAGACTAGTACTATTCAAACTCCATGCATAAGGTACATTCCTGAATATACAAATGGAGTGCATAAAGGTGCCTTGAACTTTCAGAGAACTGCAGAGGTACTTGCATCTCTCATTGTCTTTAGCTTATTTCCTTTCTCCTCAGCAAGAATTCTTCATGAGAAGAGAGGAAGAGCTGTTGTGCTGGAAATGTCACTGGTACATAGTGGGTTTTTTTGTTCTTGGGAAGGTTCTCAGAGAGCCTTATTGATAGAATGCACTGTAAAAATATAATGAAGAAACTCACCAGATTGTCCAGTCTCAGCTAGTTGCCAAAAAATTATATTCCCTTGCAGATTTATGCAGAGTCATTAGTGAAAGGGTGATTACATACAATCTCTCTTTTTACCTGGTCTTTATTCATACATGGCTACAAAGTAAAGTAAATCAGGCTAATGAAGTGAATCGTGTTTCAGGTACATTTTGAGAGGCTTTAGGCATTTAAATCAACACCTTTGTTGACTCTTAGGTGAACTCTTGGAGCACGTGTTTTAACTGCAGGATGAAAACCTCTGGTAATCCCAGCTGCACAATTTCTAGAAGATGTCATTGAGAAAAAACATCAGACATCCACGTACACCTTGAGACATAATCTCTCTTAAAAGATTCTGGAAAGGTTTTAGTTGAATAACTTTATAGAATTTGAAGTGCACATTAAAAATGCAGTGCAGTACTTTGTAAATTCACTTCTGAAGTGTGGTGACAAAAGGGAGAGAGTGAAGAAATTAGAGCAGTTTAGATCATTTTATTTTTGTCACTTCAGTTAAAACAACAGCACATCTGCTGTGACTTTGGACATGAAAAAAACTAAGTTCTGTATTGCTCAGCCATGTGGGGAAGAAGCAGAGCTCTCATCTCAGAAGCAGATACTGTAATTTAAGAATGTATGATGTCATTACCAAGGAGAATGAGCCAAAAACTGCATAGTAAAGAAATTGCTGCTGGATCATGCATTGCTAGATTGTTACTCTAAACATAAGGTCCATAAATAAACAGAAATTCTAAATGTTTCTTCAATGTTGATTTAGGTTTGTAATCAGTCATTTTTGCAATAAAAGAGTATCAACATACCCACCACTTTTCAATTAACCATGTGGGTACATTCTACTGATTGTGCAGCTCTGTGACTGTGTCACTCTCTAAGGCCAAAAAAGTATTCATTCCTCTGTAAGACTCATTTAAGACACATGTCCAAATAGGAAATTTCTGCTCTTCCACTTTATGCTGTATCCTTTTAGTATTAACAGGACCTTACTTTGTCCTAAAAAATACTATGAGTGATGGATTGTCTTGCAAATAAGCCACAGAACAGAACAGGATTGCAATGAGGACATAGAAATCCAGGATCAGAGCTATATGCAAGAAAGCTTCAGGAGCGTAATTTTGAATGCCCTATTATTCGAGATTTACATTTTTGTGTAAATCTTTCCAAGTGTCTCAGTTTCTCTGCAGTGCCTATCCACACAGTCTCAAAAACACCTGCTTTTTCTCAGGGATATAAAATGTTTATGACTGATTTCAAATACTTTCTTGAATGGATTATATGTTTTAGAGAAAGCAGGTACAGAACTTGCTTTTCTGATGCCTTCACATTTGTGACATACGACATTTAATAACCTGACTCTTGTTCAGCCTATCAAATGTGCAGCAAACCATGACATAGCATCAAAACATAAAGCTAAAATTTTAAATATGTTCTTTGTTGGTTACAAGCTGGACACAAGTACTGAATTTCAAGGAGAGTTGACAATAATACTTCTTTTTAGTCACTGCAGTACTTTATACATTCTTTATTTGGATTATTTAAGAAATTTAGATATGTTTCTGTAGAACTGGTTACTCTCATTTCCCAAGGCAGCAGACAACAGCAGTGTCAATATTTGTGAAGATTTCTTTCAATATCCTGAATTTTATGGAACTACTGAAACAGATTATGAATTTTAAAACTAAAATAATCTGCTGGCTAGTGTACATGAATCAGTGACAACCTTGTCAATGATTACTTTGCAATACTCCTTACTATGAGCAAAATATAGCCAGGAAAATTAAAAACAAAACAGACTAAACAAATCCACACAAAACCCGCACCCAAAACAAATTTTAAAAAATCAACTGAAAAAAAATCCTGTTATAATTGTGGAGAATTTTATGCATATTGTAAGCCTCACAGCCAGCTGATATTTTTTTTTATTTAATTATGAAACATGAGATATAAGCTACTAGTACAACAGTTCAGGACTGAAAAACAATTGGTCTGTAGTGAAAGAAAGATTCTTGCATTCAGAACATTCTGAAGTTACACATTTGGAAATTGCAGTCCTTCTTTGTCCTACTGCCTGGAGTAGAGAAAATGATCTTGTAAAGCTTAATCTTTCCTTTTTGCTTCCTTTGCGTCCTACTGTTCCTCAAATATTTTCCAGAGCATTGGGCTTAAATCTATCTTTAATAAAATAGCACAGAGTATTCTTTTTACCTGGTGGTTATTATCTCATGAAAGTTAAGTCAGGATACTTCAAAGAAATGATATATGAATTTAAACATCAGTACATCATAGATTGCATTTTCACATGAAAAAAACAAATGCTGTTTGCAAAAATTGTTTTAAGCTCTTCTTCCCATAAAGTAGCATTTTATCTAGTCTAAATATCTCCTACTCATACAAATTCCCTAGCAGTGCCCCATTTCTCTAATGAAAGTGCATAGTGCTTTTGCAAATGTTTATCCCATCTCTGCCCATGCCTGATATGAATATTCACTGCTGTTTTCTCCTAAAATGAGCTTGGCCCACGTTAATTGTCAAAACTTTATATTTACAAACTAGCTAGCATATTTTTTTCCCTGTTCTCTCTTTTCAAGGTTAGTGTCTTTTTTCCCTTGCATGCTATTTCCTCAGTGCTGGCACCATATCCCAGTGCTTATTCAATTTGCCATAAATTCACAGAAGTTAAAGAAAGAAAAGACCTATTAGGTTATTTAGTCTGTCCCTCTGTCCATTTGGGATTGATCCTTATTGTTCACTCACAAATGTTTTGATCAGTTTAAGATCAGTTAAAATGTTCCGTGTGCTGGGGTTTCTGGCATTTATTACCTTTGTGAAGGTTTTTTGTTTTTTTTTTTCCTGCAGTGTGATAGATTTTTCTTTCAGGAAGTTTTATTTAATGTTCTTGGTTTCAAATTGGCATATTCCCTTTCACTGAAATGTGGTCTTATTTTTCTCTCTAGCTTTAGTAGAGCAAGTTAAATCAAGTCAAAGACTCTGAGTCACCTCATTTCCATTTAAACACTCTGTTTCCTTTGAACCTTTAATAGTCTGAATTACAAAGCCTAGATCCATGGGTTTCATTTTTTATTTTGTAATAGAATACTCTCCTGTACTTTCTTGTATTGTCAGTTGCTCCAGTTACATTCTTTACAAATGTACTGTCCTTTATTTTCATTGATTTTACAACCACTTTATCTCATATACCCTCTGCAACTGTTTGAGTTACTCAGATTCACAACTCCCAACTGGACTTTGAGAGTAAGCACTTTTGCAGTCAGTTTAAAAGGAAAAAATGGAGTTCAAAATTCCAGAAGGTGCTAATAGGACTTTCCAAAGGTCTTGCGCTGAGCACTCTTCAAAGGCTCTAAGTAGTTAGTAGAGAAAGCTAAAAATCTGGGGAAACTTTAACAGCAGAATACAAATGATATTTATCTTTTGAAAATTAGTCCTTAGTTAAATCCCTAAAGATGTCTCAGCTGTGCAGTTAAACTGAAAAACTTCCTTATCTTCCACTGCTTAGTCTGTGGTCCTTTAACTGGGTATGATTTGAAAGGGACAATACAGTTATTCCTCAAGAAAAATTGAGTGTCCTCTATAAACATAAGGACCAGGACAAAAGAAACCTCATGCAGTCAGGAAAGGGAAAGTGAGGGAGGTTTTACACCGTGCTTCAGAATAGGCCAAAAATCAACAGGTGAGCATTGCTACTGGTGGTGGTATTCAGGGGTGCTGAGCACTGCTACTGGTGGTGGTACTCAGGTGTGGGTTTTGTGGGTGCCAGACTAAATATGAACCAACAACGTGTTCTCCTGGCAAACAGCACCAACCACAGGCTGCATTGCTTTGGCAGGGCTGTGGTTATCGTCCTGCAGTCAGTCCCTGAGAGTGAGGCCTCAGTGGGAACAGAACGCTCAGTAGCCGGACACCAGCTGAAGAGAAACAGAGACTGAAAGGAATCAGAAGAGTAGCAAAGTATTTAAGAAGCTACAATACATGTCTGATGGAAACAGGATAAGAGGGCTGGTCTTGTGTATTCTGACAGAGAGGTGAGAGGCTACAGGGTGATCTAAGAGTTGCTTCCTCTTACCTAAAATGTTGTTACAGTAATGAGGGATCAAAACTTTTCCCATTAGTAGCAGATAAGGGACAGTAACCACAAATTATTGCTTGGGAGGTACAAAGTGGACATTAGGAGAAAGCTCGCCACCAAGAGGGTAATGAAATAGAAATTGTCCTGACAGATGGAAGAATCAGCGCCTGGAGTTTTTCGAGGCTCATCTAACCAAAGTTGTAGCTCACCTAGTCTGCCATTGGCAATAGGTCTCTTTCAACTAAAAGAGGACCTCCTCATGTCATTTTTCGTCTATCATTTTTGTGATTCTGAGAAATTCCGAATGCTGGAATTCTGAGAAACCTAGCAATCAGAATGTTGACAGAAACAAGCTGATGTTTCCTAAGCTTTTTGTTGGAAAGCATTTTCAGTATGTTGTCAGCACGCTTCTGTCCTGACGTATGTCTTTCCACCTCCTGCCCTAAAGTAATGCCCTGAAGTCTCTGTATTGCTACAGTGATGGTCTGTCTTGGGCATCAATGGATGTGAATTTATTTGTGCTCGTTTTGTGCACAGGGTTTGACTTAAAACAACTCAGCAAAACATTGCTGCCAATGTGGACCTTTACCTTGAATATATCCTTCCTGTTCCTGTTGGTATCTTTAGCTTTCCACATAATTGTACAGGAAAATGTCATAGTTGTGCATCGTAACAAATATTGTTGGTCAAAAGTAAACTGATTCAAGAGTCTACTTTACTCACCAGAATATTTTAAAGAACACTTTGCTCCCTCAGACTTATTGAATAATAATGAATATTTCTACTGTAGCCATTAAAGGTAATATTCCCATTAACTTCAATAGTTTAGGATCAAGCTTTTGTAGAGACTCGTTAAAATGTAATCATAACAGATGAAGAATGGGTCAACAAAATTTTGCCCTTTAAATTGCTTATCCTCTGTTTCTCTTGTAGCAATAAATGATATTGAATTTCATCAACACAAATGTCAGTGCTATCTTCAAGAAGAGAAATCTGCATATTTTAAATCATGGAGGAATGTAAGGAAAGTACAGATGTTTATCTTACTTGAGGTAGGTATGAACCTGCATTGAGCACTACAAAACCAGTGGCAAGATGGTCTCACTGTAACAGAAATAAAGCATATTCTATAGTCTTAAAATGCTCTGTAGGTGTTGGGTAATTAATACACAGAAGAAGAAACTGGTAAATTAATAGCAAAATATAAATCTATCAAGGCAGAGACTCTAAGTGACTTTCCATAAATTGCAGAAAAAGTAACTTTAAGAGCCAAGATTAAAAATGTTAAAAATTTGGCTTTTTGCCCTGTATTCAGTGTACAGCCTACGTAAGAGTTGAAATTCAACTAGTATTTTACAAAGAAATTACATTTTCAAGGTTTATTATAGCAACTGTTTGAAATTACATTGATTTAAAATATAATACAAAATATTATGATCCCTGTCACATATTTTATTTTGAGGAAAGTTTTAAAAACTATAACAGAAGTTTTAATGTATTAAGATATCTGGTAATAAAACACAGAATACAGGTAAAATTTTACATAATTTCTTTCCTTTCACTTGTCTCCATCAAGCTCTAAAATAACTCCTTCCTTCTAAGGAACTTTTTCTTTTGGGTAACACTGAGAGCCCTCAAGAATTAGAAGAGGATCCTTGAGTTCTACAACAGTGCCATTTTTTAATTTAAAACTTAAATAACACCAAAATACCTTTGGCTTTTAGGGAAGGGATTGGGGTGGGATTTTTGGGAGAATAAACTCTGATAATTCAGAAAAGACCACTATCATCAGTATTTTAAGACTGATTGCAGTGCAGTGGTGAAGATAATTTTGTTTGCAAGAATTATATTTTATATATGCGTAAAGGAAGTAAAGATTTGGCTTAGTTGGTTGGTTGGTTTCTTTCCCCAGGCTGAGTAGATGTTTAGAGTACACCATTTATGCAGGTGTAATGGGATGAAGTCTTCTAAGGAAAAAGGTAAGTGATGAAGCTCAGAGAACATAGGAATGATTCCATGCTGGAATGAGTAATGCACAGATCATGGATTCCTGTGAAAGAAGGCAGTCACTGATTTTGTACTGTGACTGTCCTGGGAAAAGAGGCGTATGAAACTATCCACATCCTTTGGTATAAAACTCCAGTTAAAAAGAGGAACATCAGAAAGTACCATTCATCTTTTCTTAAAACCACATAGTAGCAGATTTGTATTGCCATAGAATCAAAATTTAATTGTAAAAACTATTAGGTTTTCAAAATTCACCTTTCTTAAGGGAATCCATAAATCTGACATCTATATTTACTAGTTTTGCCTTTCTTTATGACTCTCATTACTGGTTACCTGGTGTAATTTAAACCAACCAAATATAATTAATTTATCTCTGGTCACAGATTAACATTTATATTCCAAAATTTGAAATTATACTCTTTCCTTTAGAGCAAATTGTCATTGTGGAAGTTCCATTACATATTAGATTATGTTACATACTTCATGGGTTTTATATAAACAAAATATTTGCTTGCCAGGCACTCTTTTTGGTCATTGTATTGGTCTCAATGTGAAATCAAGGACAGTATTTAAAACTGCAGCTAGCACTTCTAATTATCTTGACTTTTGTTAGATCACTTTCCAGTTTTGTCAGACCAATTTCTTTCTATACTCCTGTTTGTAAAGCTACTTGCACCAAAAGTCTGCAAGCTCTTCAAATGATAAAGTTTCCTGTCATTTTGATTCTTGTTTTATGAGCTTTTGAGATGCTATTCCCAGCAAAAGTTACATGTTGCCTACATGTCATTTGTAGTTTAGATTCTCAATGTGAAAAGTACCTTCCACTAGCTTTTAAATCAAAATTACCACCAGTGTCAGATTCCTGGCAATCATAGCAATTCAATTATTTCCTGATAGCAGGATGACATATTCTCCTGACTATGTTTTCATTAAATACCTAAAAGCTATAAATCCTGCAATTTGTCATTCTTCTGGGTAATAATCTATAGTGTGTCAGAAAGCTTTTAGTCTTTTGTTATAATAATAACTATATTTATTTTTCAGCACTTCATAGTAATGATCTATATATAATGCCCTCCAACACAGAGATTGAAACTTGGTACAGTGTAATTGTAGCTGTCTTGTGCTACTTAGGCATGTTCATAATTTATTATCAATTTCTATTCTAAACAGCTATGTGTAATAATATGCCTCAAAGACTCCTTTGGTGAACTTCCCAGACTGATGAGACCAGCAGCAAATATTGGCTTGACAGCAAAGGGCTAAGACTTCTGCTTGCACGCATGGTGCCTTTTCTTGCTAGCACTGAACCTAAAAACCAGCCATAGCCACTCACCTGTTTGGTGCTTCCACACAGGTGCTTTGCAGATGTGTCATTATCCCATCTGCCATCTGCTTTCCTATTATGGAGAATGAAACATATTGACAAAATCCTGATTGTAGTCCATACTAGACATTTGAGAATATATTTAAAATACTGTTTTATTTGAGTATTAATTTTTGGAACCTCTAGGCATTTGGCCTGTCACACTTTTTTTGTTGGTTGGGTTGGTTTTGGTGACAGTTGTAAAAGAGACAAATAATGCTCTTATCTAATAGGCAATTTCTTCTCCAGAAGGTTCTCTGATTACATGTCTTTTTGTATTTATACATAAACATTTCATTTAGTAGTGAATTATTCTCTATATTTTCTCCAGACATTTCATCTTTGTAGCTGTGCAGGGAAATGTTGCTTTTTAAATTTTTTAGATTAATATTCAATAACAACCTACTTATTTTTTATTATTTATTTATTTCTAAAACACTCACACTTGTATTTGACAGTGAAGTAGTCTTAATTTGTTCATTTGTTCTACTACTCCCACACTATTGTAATTCGTCTCCCATGGAGTGTCAGCAGAAATCTATTTATCAGCTGCATCTTGTCCAACATACCATTGCAGGGTTCCTAAACACCACCACCAAAAATCACATTCCATTACATTCTATCAGACATTCATTGGCTCCCAGATTGCGACAAAAGATTGTTTTTGTGGCACTTTATGTGGCTTTCTCTTCTCTCACTCTTACTGCCATATGTTTTTTTCTTTACTTTTAATCAGCCTCAGCACATTTTGAACAAGCAAAATCCAAATTTCCTTTCACTCCCTACAGCCTGTTAGTGAAGGTCTCCTTTCTATATAGTTTTTTCCTATAGCTTGGCTGTAAAGAAGTCTTATATATATAGAAATACATTATGCTGTCTATTTGCTCGTGTAGGTAGATGATGAAGGAAAAGAGGAAAGAGGGGGAAGAAGAAGAGCTTCAAATGGAGAGAAAAACCATAAAGATAAAGTTGAAAGACAGGATATATAAGACAGATTCTCTTTATAAGACATTGCATATGAGTCCTAAACACATTAGTATGATCTGTGCTACTCTTTCTTCTGTCCCCAAAAAATCCTCAGTAGAGAAAATTTCAAGCCACATCAAACAGAAGGATGATTTAAAGAAGAACAAAAAGTTATAATCAGCATATTTAATCAATGCTTCTGAGTATATTTGCAATAGAGGACACTAACTGTTTGGCACAGGCAGTAAGAATACTTTATCCTAGATGACTGCAGAGTCTGTGTGGCAAAAGGATTAAATTAATTGGGGAGATTCAGAAGAAGAAAATCTCCAGGATCAGGCAGAATTCAAGCCAAGTTATTTACAGGACAACAGAACTAACGTCATTTCACAAAGGAGGGAAATCAAAAATGAAGGTCTCTAAAGACTAAGAAGGTGAAATAAGGAAGCAAAAGCAATACTATAACTTTCAGACACTGAAATACGAGTCTGATGAGCAGAAACCAGGAGTGCAACTGCATCCACTATCTGAAAGGAATTTTATAAAGGAAAACAAAGAAACATTGAGGTTGGGGTTATGTTGAAGACAGATGACTTGTCTTCTGGTGGAGGCAATGTTCATGTGCACACACAATGCCACCAAAATTCTCTGCATGAGGCCTTCCATTCACAAAACCCAGGAGTACCTGAAGACCAGCCCTTAACATCATTTTGATATGATGGATATCTCAACCATTATATTATGTAGGATCAAGATCTATTGTTTTTAGGCTTTCAATAGTGTTTCACAATAGGCAACATATAAAGTATTTCATTTAAATTTCAAGCCATTTGATGGAATTATTCCTCAAGGAAATCAGCTGCTGTTACTATGCATCACCATTTTATTTCAAATTCATAAATCTGTATTGATTTTCTGTGGCATATAATATTTGGGTAATAGCTCAAACAAAACCCATCTGGCTTAATCAGCTGGGGACGCTGAATTTAGTGAATCAGACTGAAAAGTTACAATATGCTGTGTCAGTAACAACATGTCAGCTATTCAAGACGTAATAATTCAAGGCACAAAAGGAAAGAGGAGTAAAAATAATAATTTAAGCAGAAAAAGATGAAGCAACAAAACAAAGTAAGAGTTTATTGCACAAACAAATGTACACAATAAGGGTCTAGGTTTGAAAAAGAGCTTTTAATAATTAATAAACATATGGAATGGCACTTGATTTACACAGCCAAAGAAGATGTTTATTACATTATATAAAGCAGGGAGATGTTCCTTGGATTTCCTAACCTGTATTCTAAGTAACAAAATGAGTGCTGCAGATATCTGATATTCATGAAGTTCCTGCACTGAAAGGAATATCACCACATTTGCTTATAATTTAATGTTTAGTTCAATGCTAAAGGCAGCAAAATAAAAATACATCTAGAGCTGTTAAAAAATCTTCCATTAGAACTCAGAAAAAAATGTATTTGTCAAGTATCACCCTCTGGCTTCATTTTAGGCATGAGTGAATATATAACCTTTAATTCCTAGGCAGTGTTTGGCAAAATAAAGTTCACCAAAATTAATCCCTTAGTAAGTAAAGAGTAAGGAAAATTAAAGTACTTTTAATTTTTCCTCTTTCAAAGCAAGCCCAGTTGATCATACAGTAATTGTGCTATCACAAGAAAAGTTGGTGTATTATGGTTTTGGAAAGGTGTAGTTAGGGTTGTGAAACAGCAGCACACATTTGATCAGTCCCTTGAGCTTGGCTATTGTCGTGGAGTGATTCTATGACAATCTTGTATTCCCCATCAGCTGCTGGAAGTTTTTTGTGCCTTTGGACTGCAGCCAGGAGGACTCTTTAAAGTGGCTCACTTGACCTTGCAGCCAAAATGTTTACAGATTTTTACCCAGCTGGAGACATTTTTTCCCCTCTACTGTAGCGGAGGAGGAGGGGGGATGTGCTCTCAACCTTTCAGCTTTCGGCTGGAGAGGGACAGAGATCTGTCTCAGTGGCTTCTGCTCCTTCTTGGACTGTTTTCAGCTTGTTTTCTCCATTCGAGACCAGCTCAGCATCTCCGGGACGCCTGGGTGGGACTCTGCCTCAGACCCGGCAGGGCTCGGCTCTGTTTAGGCCTTGAGCCTGGGACGCATGAGAGAACTGCGGGAAACCCACCAACCTCCACCTCTGGGACGGGAGGGGGAAATCTCTTTGTTAAATAAACAGGGTTTTTTCGCTTTCATTTGAGAGATTNTGTTGTTGGCTCTGCTCGTGCCGCCGTGGGGGGGGGGGGGGGGGGGGGGGGGCTGCCAGGACCTCCTTGCTTGGCTGGCAGGAGAGAGGGAGAGAGACTCCCTTTTGGGTTGTTTCCTCCTGGATTGTGTCCAAACTGGCACAGCTATATAACATGTATACAACAACTGCTGGTGTTTTGTAGTGTGGAGTACACCCCCAGATAGCAGGGTTTATGACAATACAGAGAGAAATTGAGTACTATATGTGAAATAACTTATAGTTTCTTTTGTCTTAGATGAGACATACTCTGTCAGAAACATAGTTCAAATACATCTGTACAAAACAAGTTTTGGTTGCTTTTTGTTGAAATTTTTTGGTTGGTTGGTTGGTTTCTCTTTTATTTTTTTTCTAAATAGACAATGAAATATAGCAGGGAACTTAGAGAGGATGGGAGCTTTTTGAGAGCAATTATTTAAGCTGTCTTAAACACTGCATAGGAGATAGGCTATATTCCTGAGGCATATGGTAGTTGAATACAATGGGAATTTATATTATTCATTAAAGATAAAGAGATTTAAATTTGGGAAAAAATGAACCATACCTCTGCAGCCGACAAGAGTACATATCTTACTGTGACTTCACTGAAGTTAGCAATTCCAAGGTTAGATAAAATGTTCAAACTGAGAAAAGGATACAAGTACCTTCCAACCACAACTTCGAATCTTAACACTATAAGAGCTTGAGGTATTGGTAAATTAAAATCTCACCTGGCACAATGTTCCTGTCCTTTCATCCTAGCTCTCATTTTCGAATAACTTTTTAGATTACCCGTATGATAAAAGATATATTTTTCAAAATGTTAGCCCAATTAAATTTATTTCCCTTCTTTTTAATAGATGTTCTAAAATTTTTATTCAAATATTTTTTTAGTAAATCCAATACGATTGCAACATTTAAATCAGAAAATCATATTTGCTAGTATTAATTTCAGCATAATGATTGGAGACTGCCATCTATCCTCTGTTTCATGGCATTATCCGGAGCTTTTGAGAAAATATGAAAACAAGATGGAAACATTAAAGCACTTTCATTCTGATTTAGCTTTGCAGCTAAAGAGCCATACTGTTTATGATTTCTGAAAAGTCAGTTTGGTTCATTACAAATGAATAACAAACAGCAAGGTGACAGTGGATAAAATTCTATTTAAGTCAAGACAGAACTTTACTATTGCCTGTAACAGACATAAGATTTAACCCAGTAGAAACAGGGTTTCTCACACTGAAAGTTTGTGTGAGATTTTTTGATGTCCTAATTTTTTGTTATAAAATAGTGATACAAAATTTAAACCAGAGCCTCCACCTCAGAGGATGCATACTTAGAAATAAAATTTTGTCAGTTCAAAGATCTTCTTATTTTCTTTGCTGGAATGTTTCAATTGAAACAAAATTTATATCAAAAAGTACAGAAA
The DNA here is from genome assembly GCA_013398075.1 of Notiomystis cincta. Lineage (NCBI taxonomy): Eukaryota > Metazoa > Chordata > Aves > Passeriformes > Notiomystidae > Notiomystis > Notiomystis cincta. The sequence goes on along the minus strand of VZRX01023439.1, from coordinate 4,993 downwards.
ATATTTTTTTTCAATTTAAATTATCAGCTGGAATCCTGAGTACACACAGAGAGAAATATACATAGCTAATTAAAATCAGTGTGCCAGTTCTCAATTATTGCATTTTAAATATACTTCTTTGCTTCAGAACATTAGTTCAGAACTAAATGTAGACTCAAGGGTTTGTTTCCCCCATACAATTTAGTAGTATGTTTGAACTACATAAAGAATTTCTGAGCAAGATGGTATATCCACATCGAGTACCAGTGAAATAGCACTCAGAGGCAAAGATAATTAGCAATTCTGCAGCACTGGTTTGCTTGAAACTTTTTTAGTACTTCTTTCTGATGCTTCATTGGACAGACACCAAATACACCCTAAAAAGGTAGATTTTGGAAAATAGGGTTGTGTCTAATATTTTTTATTCTTAAACTAAAGCTAAATGCATTGTTTGAGCACATAATTAATTTACAGTTGTATTTAAAACTCATCTTTTTACTTTTGCAGTACATTTTACTTTTTCATTTCCTTTATCTTAGAACGCATCTTCATGTACAGAATGGGCACCACAGTTACAGAGTTAAAAATGAAGTGTCAAAAGTGCTGTCTCATGTGCTTGCAATGAGGTTTCCCTCTGCTAAAGCCCAGACAAGTACAGGTGATAGTTTGTGTTCAGTATATCCTCATTACTCGGTCAGGATTTAACCTAGATGTGGCTCCAAGGAGAGGGGCTCAGAAATTCTTGTAGACTCATCATTGCCAGCTTCTCAGAGAGCTGCTGGACCAAGAGAGCAATGTTAGCTCTGCAGCATAAAATTCTGTGTGATCAGAACCCTAATTTCTGTTAATGTGGCCTGTTTAGCCACAGCTCTGACTTAGGTACCTGATTTTTTAAGGGGAAAAGTTGCAACTTTGGCATTTGCTTCATTAATTATTTTACTTTAATTTATTTTTTATTTGCTTTATTATTCTCTCTGTCTGTCTGTCTCTTATCTATCTATCTATCTATCTATCTATCTATCTATCTATCTATCTATCTATCTATCTATCTATCTATCTATCTATCTATCTATCTATCTATCTATCTATCTACCTACCTACCTACCTACCTCCCTACCTACCTACCTACCTACCTACCTACCTACCTGTTTATTATTAGTAGCACTTGGTGTGAAGTGTTAATAGCACCATGACTGTAAGGATCCTATCTTTTAATAATGTTTATTATTTAAAATGTAGAAGGAATATATGATACATTAAAACAAAAAAAAAAAAAAACACAAAACCCCCCAAAAAAATCGAACAAAAAGAACCCCAAAACCCAATAACAAAATATTAAAACTAAAATGAAATAAATCTATATATTAAAAACAACAGATAATTTTATGTGCCAAGGTTAGACCATGGGAAGGACTACTATTTCCTTGAACAAATAAATTCTGAAATCCATGACCTTGATGAGCTGAAAGGACTATCTGGTTTTTTCTTTTTTTCCTGTAGTTAAGTCAAAGCTGCTTATTCTCCTCTATTTTTTTTACTTTCCTTTTCCAGACTGCATGTAAAATTGCCTTAATATATCATGGCAAATGAAATCTGAGGTTGAAATAGGGGATTCATAACATTAGCAAAGGGAAGTAGATATGTGAAGGAAAAATAAAAATACCATGTACTAGGTATAATATTAGAAAAGTTACATAAAGAATTTGAAGTCTCTACTCTTCCATGCATACAAACAAGGATGTGATTTTTTTTTTTATTTCTCTTTTTACTTCACTTAAAATTTCCTTTAAGAGAAGCGCAATGGGAAACTACCAAATAGAGCTATTAAATGGTTTGAAAATATATTTTTGTATCAGAGAAATAATATTCAATTCCACTTTTGTTGAAGGAACCGAGTAATAGGACATGGCAATAGGATAAGGTCCAAAATTTTACAGCTTCATATGGTTATTTTAGGTTTGGAATCTCAGTCATATTTTTGTAGAGAATTATTTTTAAAATCATTTTCTTTCTTCCTCTTTTAGAATATTCAGGGTCTTGTGACAGAAAAAGTTATTTTAACTCTTCTCTGCAGGCTTAGCTAAATAAATAAAACAGAATACAGATTCCAACCGCAATAAATCTGACTGTATTATGACTGTGTCATTTTTGTCACTCTTTCAATAAGGCCAGGGAGGGATTGATCCAAAAGTTTTAATCACTGTACATGACATTAGAAATATTTTTTCAATGCTACACTATCAAACAGATTGTTTAAACATGAAACTCTACGTACTCTGTATTAACTAGTATGAGGTTATTTGTTAGTGCAAAAGACAACTGACACATAAGCAGTTTCAAAAGAGAGATTGATTTGCACTGCTGCAATATACAAGAGATTATGACATACAATCACAGTATGCAAAAAAGAAAATTATGCATCTAAATATCCTAAGGATTTTATGATATGACCATGTTAAATATATTCATGAATCAATATTTTCACAACTAGGGACTATTTATGTACAACTTTCTTATGGTATTCCTTATAAGCTTAGTGATGTCAACATTGTATCTGGAACAAAGCAATGAATAAAATTCCATGTTCATTTTGTTTGGCATGAACACAACCCTTCAGAACATGGAAGGTATTCCTTGACACAGATCTTCTGAAAATTTTAGTCCTTTACAATCTAGGTTCTGTGTTGGAAAAACTGAAGTCAGTGTTCTAATTCTGCAGTAGGGAAAGTTATCTTTCAAGTCTGCAAGCCAGAGCACTGAGGATCTTTTTTCCCCAAGTGTTTATTGAGTGTTGCTTGGACTCTAGTAGCAAAGAGATTGGAGTTATATTCACACTGCTGAATGGATGCTATTAGCAGTCCTTACATTAGAACTGTAGAGGACAAAGTTGTAAATCTAGTGAGGATCCTTCAGACACCAAGCCAAAGGTTAAAACGGGCTATAGAGAGCACACAGCTGAACTGTTCCCATGGGAGCTTTCTATGCACAGTATTTTAGTGGGATACGAGTTTCCACAGCAACCACAGGCTCAGCATCAGAGCATAACCCTCCTAAATTATGCAATATACTTATGATTCCATAAGCCTAGCTAGTGTATTTGTATGGCCTCCTCACCTGTTATGGTACTAAATCTATTTTTCACCTCTCCTTGTTTTACTTTAAAACTAGATTCCTAAGGAAACCATAAGAGCTGCTGAAATTATGTAAGCAACTGGCATGCACACATCAGATAAACCAATACACTCGTGATCTTGGCAATTTCAGAATGTCATCTTTACCTAGGAATGAACAGATTGTCACTAATTTCTACAAGGAGTTATTTATAAACAGTGGTGAGAAGAACTGGGAAAGGTTTCGTTTTCTTTCCTTTGTTCTTATTTACTTTTAAATGAATAAGAATTTTTTTTCTGTGGTACTATAAAGATGGTCTGTTCTGCTAATATATCCTCACCTATTCCTCCATGTGGGAGAGTAGCCATATATAAGCAACTTTAAAAGAGAGTTTTCTGGAAATGCCATTACTTATATTATTAAAAATTTGAAGATCTTTCAAAAATTTGTTACTTCAAGCACTATATAGTCCCAGAGCCTTCATATATAATTTTATAATACATCAGTAATAAGGCAAATGGCTTATTATTGTGCTACACTATCACCTAAAGTCCTATTGTCAAAGCTGCTTTGACAAAACTGAGGACTCGAACTTTTAACCAGAGAGACTTCATCCTAAATAAATAAATAAAAAAGAGAATAAAGGAATAAATAGGTGTGATTATTCCTAAAGCACAGCTAAGTGAAGGAAATGAAAAGAAAATGCTTATATTCTGTCTTGCTCCAGTTAGCAAAACAATTCAGTATATGCTGAACTTAAACAAAATTGATTTCTTATTAAAATGCATTTCTTAAGATGACCTTGAGTGTGAAGCTTACTTCAGTTGCACAGCTCAGTTTGATGCTCCTTGCATAACCTAAGTTCTTGTATCAGGTTGGTGTGCACATTATATGGTTTGAACTGTACAAATCTCAATATTCTATTGAATTCTGTCGAGTCTATTGGAAATTGGCATTGAAAACCTTACTGGGAATTGGGATCTGTAGATCCTGTACCAGAGCTTTCTTTCACAGCTGCATTTTTGGGGGGCAAAGAGAGAAATAAGTCCCATTTGGCTGAAAAGCTAAAAGGATGAATAGCAAAAAATAAAATTACATGCTAAATAGAAACAAGGATTCAGACATCAAAATCTTTCTCTTAAGCATATTTTCTTAGAAATATAACTAGTAGGCAATGGGGACATTTCTTTGCAAAGTTGTGCAACAGTTCATATGGGCAAGTTAAATGGATATACGTATTACAAAAAGCAAATGCTTTGCTTTTGATCTAATTATTTTTTCTCCTAAAACCCCCTTGTGTTCTACTTGTATTTCATGTATGATTTTCCTCCAAGTCCTAAAAGTTGATTGGAGATCACTGAAAATCATCAAGTGTAATCAGCGTACTAGAAGCACTGTCTTACAAAAGAAATCCACAGTGAAACAAAACACAACAGAAATAATAATGATATAATTATAATAATAAAGTAAAACTAATTACTTTTAGCATGACTATTAGACAAATCCAAAGAAATAGAGCTAGGGGTTTTCAATGTATTCAGTAATTTTTCTGACAACAGACTAAAAATAAAAGCAAATGATGGTGAATAAGAAAACCCAAACTATCAAAGCCAAAATTCTTTTCTATGCTTCAAAACATGATTTAAAAGGCATATGTCAATAAAACAGATCAGATAAAACCTTAGAGGCAAGAATGAAGGAGATTCAGTTCAATTACTTCTTCCAGAACTAAGGAGCTTTTTACTTTGGGAAGTTTAAATGATACCTAATTTAGGTTGCAGCTGACTTGACTTCTGAAAACCAAAGCATCAAACTTTGCTATGTTAAATTAAGTTTGTGGAAAACCCCCACAAATGAAGCAACAAAAAGAGTTATCTGACAATTCTTTCTTTCTTTCTTTCTT
>VZRX01023435.1:6036-25211 GCA_013398075.1 Notiomystis cincta | reverse complement strand
AGGAAGGAAGGAAGATTGAATTGCAAACTAAGGCACTTAAGTCTTTAAAAGACAGAGAGCCAAAAGTTAATGATCTGGCAGAGCTGACAAGCTATGAATCAAGTCAACCTCATCTGCCTTTTTCAAATGAAAGATGTGACAATATATTTATTGGTATTTTCCTCTTCATTCAAATTGTCTCAAATCAAGCCAATTGTGTACTGTGAGCTTTTCTTAATGGTGACAAATGTCATCCCACACAAAGACATCCCAGGTGAGGCACTGGAACAAGTTTTCCAGAGAAGTTGTGGGTGTCCCATCCCTGGAAGTGTTCAAGGCCAGGTTCCAATGGGGCTTGGAGCAACCTGGTCTAGTGGAAAGTGTCCCTGCCCATGGCAGGGGGGTTGGAACTGAATGATCTTTAAGGTTCCTTCAAAGCCAAACCATTCCATGATCCTGTGATGACCCTCTCTAATTCTTCAGGGGCAGAGTCACAGGAAGGAGAAAACAGCTCATTGTGCATTCTCTTTGTGCTTCTGAAGCCAAGTGCAGCCAGCTCAGTGCCATGAGCTTTCCCCCATGGGGAGCCGATTTCCACTTGTCTGAGGCTCTTCCTTCCAGGGCACACGTGTGCAATCTTCCATCAAGGCTGGAGCCCACACACCAGTCAAAACAATTCACTGACTAATTTTAGACAAAAGGCCTCTTTACATGAATAATCATCACTGAATATGTCTAACTATGAAAAGACTGCTCACAATAGCCACCTATTGTTGGAAGTCAATGCATTATGCATTGTTTGAATTAAATCAGGATCTACTTTGCAGTGGATTAATCTAGCTGGTGTCTTGTGGATTTTTTTCTCTTCCTGTTTTTGTAACCCATCTGCCAACTACAATAGGTCGCAGTTTTGTTCAGCTTTTTATGCTGGGAAGTTATATATACCAGATGTTCATTTTTTGGAGTATCCTAAGCATAAAATATTCCATAATGAAAAACAAAATGTTAACAATTATATACCCAAACTTGGTGGATTAAAGATCCTATTAAAATTCTGGAGTATGTCCTATGTTTAATGCATTAACTCTTTTTCCATCAAGGGAGGCCTGAGGCAGGCTAGGTTTCATTTTGCTTGAGGGAGAAAGGAAATGTATTCACATCTCTAGCATTGTTCTTTCACTGTGTTTTTTCAAAAATATCATGACTCTAAACAGAGTTGTGGAGAGGACAATGAAAATACACAGGTCAGGGATTTTAGCTGGAATTCTGCAGATAAGGATTGCCATGCAGAACTTTCAGTGAATTTTCAGCTGAGGTCAGCTCTGCATTCCAATGAACAAATAGCCCACCGACAGAAAAATAGAAATTATAACCAAAAAAAAGAGAAAAAAACTCTTTGGTCTTAGAAAAGAGAGACAGCTTTATCAGGAAAGAAAATAAGCAAAAGACTGGATCTTCAGCTGCTATAAATTGTTGCAGCTGCATTATTAATTCCAGAGAATTGCCTCTTTTCATAGCTTATCTCCCTCCATTAGTTTTTCTGAAAGCCATTGTTAATTTTCTGTGGCCTGACTTTGGGGGAGTATAGCCTGGTTTGTAAAATTTCAGTGAACTCTTCCTGGACACATTATTTAAGATGCTGTAGATATCCCCCGTGGATTTCTAAGGCCAAGAACAGGGAGGGAAGTGATCTCTGCAGACTGGGAAAGCCAGAATTAGCAACTCTTGTCAATAAATTGGTTGGGGAGGGGTTCATACAATCTTCTGTATGTTCTACAAGCCCCTTGTTGCAGCTTTCCACCTCCATCTTCTTTCAATTTAAGGCACAAGAGGACAAATCAAGAAGTAATGGAGCTTTGAGAGAGTCAAGAGAAGGGGCTGTGTTTGCTCCTTTGGTGCCTCACAGGGCTGAAGCCATGGGAGTAGCAGAGCATCCAGACAATTTTCCTGACTGGGGTGTTTCACACAAGTTTTCCTGCTATTTTCCAAACTGCTGGTGAGAACTTCCCTGGAAGTGTTCAAGGTCAGGCTAGATGTGGCCCTGAGTAAGTTGGTCTAGGGGAAGGTGTCACTGCTCATGACAGGAGGCTTGGAAATTAATGATCTTTAACTTCCTTCCCACCCAAACCAGTCTATGATTCTGTCAGTAATTAATTTTGGTTTTGCATAAACAAGAAATGGACCAATTAAGTGCTATGAACTCTGGAACACAACTCTAGAAAACATAGTGTTATACTATTGCTGAGAATGAATTTAAATCAAGTGAAAAAGCAGTTTTAACTTCTGCGCTTCAAGAAGTATATAAAGTATGAAAGGTTTTTAGTAATAATTTTTTTCTGTCTATTACATCTTGCAGGTACATGTACATGGAAGCATCTTGAAAGCTGATGTCTATGTTGAAAGTAAAAAGATTACTTTAAGTTCATAAGTTAATCAATTTAGTTTTATATGGTAATACTGATAGTTTAAAAAGCAAACTGCCTGACCTACCTCAAGAACTAATTTTTTGGCACTGTTGTGTCTTCTAATTCAAATGCTGTTAGCTTTTCTTTTTTTGTGGATATCTGTTGGATAATCTCCTCTCATTCAGTGCACAGAGCTCACATTAACATCAGTGAAAAAGTCCTGCTTGGAACAAGTGCAGGATTAGCAATAGGTGCACTTCAATAGCTTTCCTTCACATTGGATAAACCCTGCAAAGGTCAGATGTTTATCTGGAGCTTATCTGACTCACTCAAGCATCTGGAGGTTACTAAATATCATAAACTGAACCTTTCTTTAAAAACTGATGGAACTTCCTAATCTAAAGCTGACCAGAAATACCACAGGTAAAGATTTTCCAGCAGGATTTTTTTCTTTTTTTCCCAGGTTCAAAAGCACATGATAATGAAGCAGACTGTTATTTCTTGTCCACAGAAAATTCTTTACAAAATTCAGTTGTAAGCACAGGTAAAAAAATTGGAGGGGTAAAGGGTGATATGAGTGCTTTTTCTACCTGAACAGATTTAGCTGTCCTTATACAGGCCTGGACATAAATATTTAATAAGACTGGAGAGTTTTTTCCCAGTGTGATTTCATTTCTTTTCCTTAAATGGTGTATCACTTCTCTTTATCTTCTGCTTCCTTCCATCTATGCAAGTGCACATATGCACACACACATACACANGATGGAACTTCCTAATCTAAAGCTGACCAGAAATACCACAGGTAAAGATTTTCCAGCAGGATTTTTTTCTTTTTTTCCCAGGTTCAAAAGCACATGATAATGAAGCAGACTGTTATTTCTTGTCCACAGAAAATTCTTTACAAAATTCAGTTGTAAGCACAGGTAAAAAAATTGGAGGGGTAAAGGGTGATATGAGTGCTTTTTCTACCTGAACAGATTTAGCTGTCCTTATACAGGCCTGGACATAAATATTTAATAAGACTGGAGAGTTTTTTCCCAGTGTGATTTCATTTCTTTTCCTTAAATGGTGTATCACTTCTCTTTATCTTCTGCTTCCTTCCATCTATGCAAGTGCACATATGCACACACACATACACATTTACATATATATCTATATATGTACAATAATTTATATGAATAAAATATTCTTCCACTGTTAGATACACAGGCAGCAGTTCACTGGGTCTTTCCAATTTGCAGTTGCACTGTGAGAAAATTATATTTTCCTCAAGCAATGTTGTTTCTTATAGTTCACAATTCTGTCTCCTACCAAAATAGCATTTTCTGATTTTCCAACAAATAAAAAAGAATAAAATAAAGATTAAGGGCGAAATGATGCAACTCACAAAATTAAATAAGCAGGTGAGATAATACACAGGAATGGTGGACAGTTGCAGAGCTGCTTTTCCAAGGCAGAAGAAAATAAGGGATTGGAAAAATCCGCTCTCTGACTTTGTTTTCACTCCCAGCTCTATCAAAGTGCTGTTTCCTCTTTATCTAATCCATTTATCTGTCTCACTGTAAACACATCTGCTTATTCATCCCTTCACTCCTATATTTGTCTTCTTCCATCTTAAATTCATCAGTCCTGTATCAGAGTTCTGAGCAGTGCAGAAACCCCATCAGGTTGTTCCCTTCAGCAAACATTTTTGTTGGGTCTTGTTTTGTTTTTTTTTTTCGTACTGTTTTGATTTTGATTTCTTGTTCCATACAACTCTTGGATATGAAAAGTGGTTGTCACACTGCACCCCATGGCAACAGGAATAAAATCCACCGGCTTTACAGGTCCAGCCACTTCCAGCCCTGCATTTCTTTGCCCTTTAAGCCTGAATTCTCCACCCAGTGTCACAAATTTCAGACATTTCTAAGAACTCAACACCAACACTCACCTCCCAAGACTGAGGGTTAGGATGCCCTGCTCATCCAGGAACTGGTATTGTATGAAAATTTGGAGTTACCTTAGAAGTGTAATCAAAAAGTATGAATGGAAAAGACAGGAAAGGCAAGTAACACTTGAATGTTCACTTATACAAGTAGTCCCTGCCTTTGGGAGCCAAAAGACCTGGTGGCCCATCCTCAGGCTGTGGAGGGTTCTTTGTCTTTCTTTTGCCTAATTCACACCAGATGTGTGCCTGGTCTGGCCTCCAGGAGGGCTGGATTCTCTGTCCTGGCTGTGAAGCTGTTTGACTTCATCTCAAAATATTCTGCTTCAGTCTCTTTTTTGAGGTGGGCTGGCAGCTCTCAAGGTCTTCTGGTAATCTGTCAGAATTGTCTGTCTCAGACCCATGTATATTTTGGAGGTAATTGTAGCATGAAAACGTGCCCATGGTGTGCAGTTTGCCATGGAAATCTGTGCTGGTCTACTGAGTGCTTGGTGGCAGATAAAATTCTTTGACACCTTTCAAGAGAAAGTATAAACCAAATTTGTTTCACCTGCTTTATAGACACCTTAAAGGCTCTACCTATTTGTAATTTGTAAGTATATAAATCTGTGATTGCATCCCATTTTCTCTTGAGATGTTAATGCCTACTTTTAAATTATCCTCAACAACAAATCTTGTAAAACAGACCAGAAGTCACCTTTGAGAATGTTAATCCATACTTGGAATTTTGCTTTAGGAGGAGACCATAAAAAAACCATCATTTTTTCCAATATACTATTTACCTACTTATTGGCCAGTCTATCAGAACTGAAGTGGAAGGACACTGTAGTCTATATTTACAGAACTGCAGCTAATTCTCCAGGGATATTAAGATAGAGTCATGTAAATTAATGTTCTGGCTTTTGCTTATAATAATATATTATAAAATTCATTTGAGATGTTGATTTCTGAAAAGAGTTCAGAGAACCCAGAATTCTTGGGGAATCTTGTTGTTTTGTAATGACACTAATTTACAAAATGTTACTTCAAGCCTCTGACATTTTCCAGAAGCTCTTTTTATGCCCCCTTTTTTTTTTTTTGCTACCACAATAACTTTGCTGTCACATACTCTAGACATTTATAGTCCTTCTCATTAAAAAAATAAAGCAATATTACTTGCTTATAACACTGCTTTCAGAAAGAAAAGAAAAATTAGAGTCCAATTTCTTTTGTATTAAGTCTGACCCTTACCTTTCAGATCAAGATCCTTATCTTATGTGGCTGTGCCAAAAGTATATTTACCATGTAGGAGGGGCAATTTGGGATTAGCTAGATATGCTTTGCTTCAATTGTCTCTTTTTACTAAACAGTCTTTGCCTCCCAGTCCAATTGGGTTGTAGAACACTGTAGCAGCACTCATGATACACTCAGGACAAGCATTGTAACCTGGATTGTTTCCTTGCATTAGACCAAATTATGTTTGTTTAACTGAACTCAAACATAAAAGGCAGGGCTCAACAGTCAGAAGTCAGGTGAAGTGAGCCAGAAGGAATCCAGTTCCAAGAAACTTTAAATGCTTGATAAGAGCTACTTGAGGGTGATGTGAAGGATTGTCCAGCATCTCCTCCCTGGCAGAGCAGGCAGGGGAGTGGAGGGCACAGCTGAGACCCTGCAGTGCACAAAGGACATCAATTAACTGGTGAGAAAACCCAGTGAGGCACAGCTGGAATGAGAAAGGTGCCACAGAACACCATGTGTGAGACACCATTACAGAGCCTGAAAATGAGGAGTTTTAGGAAAAAAAAAAGAGGAGGGAGCACTTTGTGGCCTCTACATTAATGCATAATAAGTAGAAAACTGGTTTATAATGTCACATCATAGGAATTTTTCATTCACTCTGCACGAGATGCCAGGCAGTGAAGAATCTGCCTCATGTTAATTGTTTTTGCCCTGGTGGGAAAGTAGTTTAGCATTTAATTGTGACTTAATCAATGATGTTCTCTAGAAATTACTCTAAAAACCTAAGATACTTAATAGAGAAAAGTTTATTCTCTGTAGAATGTCTAAGCTATCCTATGGAATTCAATAACAGGGATCTAATTATCTACTAAGTAGCAAATTATACTTTCAAGTAAAAAACAAATTATAGAATGCTAGACATTTGCTGTCAAATTCTACTTAATTTTCTGTTAAGAAAATGCTTTAAAGCATGAAGCAAGAAACCAGAATGATTCAAAATTATTTTAAATATGTTGTCAATATATTTTAACTAACATTTTCTAGAAGAATGCAGACAACATTATTGTTTTTAAAAAAGATAAATTGGTTAAATTGAAGTTTAATTCACTGCAGTAACATTATGCTAATTGACATATAATTGTTATTTATTGTCTTAATTTAGAAGAAAGTGAAGGACAGAAGAATAATTTTTTGATTTTTTTAAATTATTATTATTTTTACACAATATCAGGGTATGAATTTTCCTCTTCTATAATCCTAATCCTATAATTATTGCTTAAAATGTTATTTCAATATTTATTATCTACAGCTGTTTTCAAATTTTAGTTCTTTGTACTGTTTCATTCCCATCTTTATTTGTAAATTGGCTAGCCACAGGAACTAGACTGTGACAAAGAACAGGATGTGGATGTGATTGTTTAGTACAAACTTTCCTCTGAAAAGTCTAGATGCTGCTAAAGCAAAGCTCTGCTTCTACAAGCAAAAGATCCAGAANCGCACCTTCCTTGCTTTTCCTTCCTTCCCTCCCTCCCTCCCTCCCTCCCAGGAACAGATGTTGACTGTTTCCTGTATTTCCTAACCTACCAGCAAAGAGCTAACACAAAATCTGAAAACCTATCATGAATGCAGGATCAATTTGAATACTTGAGGAAGGACCCAATAAAGTGCATGGGGTCGAGCCTGGAGTCTGGGATAAAGAATCCCAGGGGAGGGAAAAGGGTCCCAGATGGGAAGGGGTCAGGTTATCACCCTGCTGGGGGGTCTCCCTCCAGCTGCACACCCATCCCAGCTCTCCCACTCCATTAGGGATGCCTGTGCAGCAAAGATCTTCCTATGGATTGATGTTACCAAGGGACCAGCACCACCCTGGCAAAATTAGATCATCCTTTGAGGGTGTTGGAGGAACCAGGAAAAAGGAGGAAAGAAAGTGTAGTTTAAACCTCCTCACAGTTCACGAATTCCTCCAAGTCCCTGATTTCCACCAGGACACCAGAAACAGGATGGAGCTTTGCAGAACTCCTGAGTTACTGTCACACTCTGAGCAGTGCTGCCAAAATCGATGGGTTTGTAGAGCCGAGGGCCAGCCCTGACCTCAACAACCCCCCTGAACCCAATCAGTGTAGCTTGTGCCAAAACACAGCCCCTCACAATAATTTGTATTGCACACACAGAAACAGATGCCTCCTCTCAGTGTGTTTCTCATGACAGGCAGGATGAGAAGATATTGAATTACAATAAAATCCTGTGACAGCAGCCTGCCTTGGGATCTTCTCCAGTGAACCTGTTACTTTTTTTTCATGCAGCAAGATATTTTTGCAGTCTATGTTTGACTTCCTGAAGGATGCTTAATTCTGCAACAGAGACAGACAACCATTCCCAGCTTGATTTTTTTTCATTTTTAACAATTTAGATCCATAGACTAAATTGTATTACAAATTCAGTGTAAGTGGCTTTCAGAGTAAAAAATCTTTATCTCACATGCTTCTCTCTCCACAAGATATGTCCTATTGAGTAGAGGTTTGCAACCATATAGTGAGAAGTACCTACTAACTTAATTTACTGTACTGAGCACTTCAGAGACATGGCTGTAGTAAAATAAACAACATCAATTCAATTATTTTCTCTTATGTCACACTGTAAACTTCATAAACATGTAAATTCAAAAATCTCCATAAACACTTTAGTATTATGAATCACTGCAGGGTATCACAGCTGGTTACCTGCAGAAATTGTGTCTGGAACCCAGTCCATCATTTAGAGGCAGCAGCAGATGTTAAAGGGAAACTGCTTTATATAATCATCCAAAACAAAAAATAAAGCAAGAGAGGCAGCAAGATACATGGCCAGACATTTTTGGCATCTGTTTGATACAATGTCAGGGATCTGAATTTTGTTAGTGAATCCATACACATGGTTGGGAAAGATCATCCTGAAATGTGTTTGTTCAGAAAAGCATTGTTCTCAGGTTGGGTTCTGATTGTGAATCAGAAATGAGACTTTCACACAAACAACAAGGATGGAAAAGCTGCTACCACAGTCCTGCCTGGACCTAGCACTGAGTTCAATCAATATTCTGTGGTCACCCTGATCAGATGTGTCTATTTTTACATGGGATTGTAGCAGGATCCTTTGGCAGCTGGGTGCCTGAATCCCAGCATGGACCAGTTGTGTTTTCTGGCTCCCCAGACTCAGCTTGGCTCCCAGTTCCTATCCTTGAAGGGGCCCCTGTGTAAGATGATTTATTGTGTTATTTGACAAACACCTGGAGCTCTGACCCAGCATGGCCAGAGCTGTGCCCTGCAGTGATGGATTGCAATCTCACACCAGGCTGGAGTATTCCAGATAACAGCCCTGTTACCCAGGGCTTGCTCTGTGGAAGCTGTGACCTGTCAAAAATGCCTCTTGTGCCATTTATATTTACTTAGAAAGAGGTAGTGGAAGGGTTTTGTTAACTCTCCAGCTCAACTACAGTGCTTCCTCTAAAAGAAACCCCCTGGAGACTGTCTGAAGTCCTTCATGAGGTGCTGCTGACTCCAGGGGAACAAGAGATTCACTTTCTTGAGTCTGAGATCTGCTTATATTTGTTATTTCCATCCATGTTTGTCTTTCCTCGATAAGTTCCTGCAACAAATCAATTTCTTATTTAACAACTGAAGTGCTGGTTTTCCTTCAGTAAGAAAAATCCTTAAAAATAAGTTATTGGTAAAGACAGTTCATGGAAGAGTTGTAAAAACATACAGGAGATAATTGTAGATTTGACGTTGTACAATGTTTAAGCATTCTGTGATATGCACCTAAACCAAAAAGAAAAGTACAAAGAAATCGTTGAATAAATTAAAAATATTACTGTCTGTCATTTAAAAGAGAGATCTTAGGAAAAAGGTCATATTTAGTAGGAGCCAGTGGATACCATCACCAACAAGGGATTGAGAAATGTGAAGTCTTCATGTAACCTCTCTGTATAAGTAAAAACATTGGCCAGAGAAATTGCATTTGAACCTGACCTACTTTTTATCACTATCAGCCAGAAGGCATCAATAAAAAAAAAAGTAGGTCAGGTATGTATGACTTGAAACAATAATATCTTTAAGGTGGGGAAATATCCACTCATTCTATAATAAAAAAGTTCTGATTATATTATTTTTAAAAAGTTATATGATAAATGATATGATAAATAAACCATACTTAGACAGTCATGGATAGGCTGAGCACTTATAGATTATAATATTTGCTGATTTTGGCTGATGAAGTCCCAGGCCAGAAGTTTACAGGGTGAAATTTTCCAGGAGTTTACTTTGGCCTTTCTCTACTGTGAGAGCAGTGACATTTCCTTCCACTCTGTTGGGATGTTAAGGTTTGCCCACAAGGTTCTGCTGATTCCCACACTCAGGAAATATGTAATTCCAAGATGAAATAACAGCAGTCGAACCATGTGAATTTTAAGGGTTGCAACTTCAGCTCTGGCACAATGGGAGTCCCAGTTAAGGATGGCTGATGCTCAAAGGAGCCCTTGGAGATTGGTTCTCAGAACAGGAGGCTGACTGCAACTCCTCTGTGGGTGAGGAGGGCTGAAAAAATCTGAGAGTAGCCCTGAAAGTCACATTACCCACAGGTTACAGGCCAGGCCTTCAGCATCTGTAAATCACAGCTGTTGCACTGAAAGTGGAAGATGTTGATTCAAATTGATTGTAGCATTTTTTTTCCATTGATCTTATCTAACCCATTAATTTCTGATGTATCTGCCTCATACATCTTTTTATATAAATTAGCTATAAATTAGCTATAAAATGAAGACTATTTTGGCCATTGATACCCACTGTGTTCTACTACATTGTTCTTTTTTGTTGGGTTCTTTTTCTTCCTCTTTCCTGTGTAAGGAGAGGAGTGGAGAGGAGAGGAAAAGGGAGGAGATGATGCATCATGAAGAAAAAGAATTGAGAGGAGCATTCCTCTCTTCAAAATTAGACAGAAGTATTGTTCTCCATCCAGCCCCTTCTCAGCCCTGTCTGGGTATTTTATGTGTTATAAGAAGTATAAGGGGTAAAACTGAGGAAAAAAAAAATCACTCATTGTCTCTGAGTTTCCTGTTATTTATTTTATGAAACAATAGATTTTGTGAAATGGGAGCTGCTCTTCTCTCCCAAAGACAAAACCAGATAATGTATCCTCCTTCTGACCCCCATTGTTCTCAAGAAGGAGTGAAAAGACTTAAATGTTTCTACATAAATGAATGGAAAGTGTTTTTACTACTGAATAAGATACCTGCAAGGCCTCTGAAACCGTGGGCCACAGCATTTTGTCTCCACAAAGGCAGTGACTCCAGACCTGCCTATGGCTTTTATCCTAATTCTGACCTTTGGCTTGACATGTTTTCTTCCCATCCTTCACTTTTGTTCTCTTCCTCTTTTTTTTTTTTTTTTCAGAATTTCCTTTTTCTTGCTCACATTTTTCTGGGGTTCCATTACCTTAGCACCTCCCTGCACTTCACACAGAGCTCCCTCACATATGGCTGTTTTACATGGATCTGGCATCTTAAGAGAAATTCAGCTTTTCACTTGTGGTTCCCCATTTTCCTGAAAGTTCCCTTGACTTCAGCTCTGTAGAAAGATCACCTTTCTGCTGAGGTTTTATCTGTAACTTTTCTTTTTTCCCACGTTGTTACCTTGCTGACTTCCTGCACTGTCCAGTACACAGAGCACCAAGCCTCTTCCCACTCGAGCTGCCTTTGCCATCTGGCCTGTTCAGTGCAAACCATCTTTCCTTTCTGGACACAGACACTGGACAGCAGAATGATCCTAGCCTAGACAACCTTCCCAAAATTCTATTCTGTGAATCGTTAGCCAACCCCAACATAAGGATGAGACACAAGTTCTGTGCATTGACTTTAAATACAGAATTTCATTTGGAGGAAAAAAAGAGAAAAAAATGCAAAACCAAAATGAACAGATTTAATATAAGTTTCTATATTTGTATGCCAATAGATATACACTGATATTCTATATAAGTATAAATATAAGTGTATATATATGTATATATATACACCTATATATATATAAGTGTATATATAAGTATATATATATAATATCTACATACATATTCAGAGATACTCAATGGACAGGGTGAGAGGCAAGGACCTGGCTCAGCAGGTTCCATGACAACTCCTGCAGAAGAATTTGGAGGGAGTGCACTGAGCACATCCAGAGGAAGGAAGGGAGCTGGGAAAGGGTCTGGAGCACAAATAGGATGGGGAGCAGCTGAGGGAGCTGGGGGTGTTTAGTCTGGAGAAAAGAGGCTCAGGGAGAGACCTTGTTGCTCCCTAGAATCACCTGAATGGAGGTTGTGGTGAGGTGGAGATGGGTCTCTTCTCCCAGGGAACAGTGGTAGGAAAAGAGTAAATGGCCTCAAGTTGCGCCAGGGGGTTTAGCTGGATACTGGGAAAATTTCTTTAATGAGAGGGTGGTCAAACATTGGAACAGACTGCCCAGGGGGTGATTTTGACTCTCTGTCCCCGGGAGTGTTCAAAAAACATGCGTGGATGTGGCATTTGGGGTGGTTTGGTGATGGTCTTGTCAGCGCTGGGTTAACAGCTGAACTCAAGGATCTTAAAGGTCTTTTCCAACATAAATGATTCTATGATTCTATAAACTCCCAGATCTTTGTGATACATTTTAAAACAATGGGTAGAGCCAGTTTAAGTGTCTGGTGAATGGGCCCTTTATGGAGCCATTCTCTGCAGGTTTAAAGCTGGTGCAGACCATTAAGGACTGAAACATTCCTGCTGAAATATTTCTGCTGGGGTCCCATGTGAAATTAATTGAGTTCCTCAACTGTGTCACAAGTTCATTATCCCAACTAGCTGCTGGAAAGCCAAAGATTTTGAAGTCTGCAGGGTGGCTGAGGATGGCTGTCAGTTTCTTGCACATCCTTTATATATTTGTTGGATTTTTTTTATCTGATAAAGGAGCTGAGTAACTGGTAACAATACTGTGAGCAATTCAGAGCTATCTAAATATTAATTTATTATATATGACTAGCTGGCAGCTCAGTCATCTCTTGGGGGACAGAATAAAGGCTGAATAGGGTCCACAACAGGATTCCTACCCTCCTCAGCTACCAGTTTTGAAAAAAAAATTTAGTCTTTTTGTGGCTTATACTCACCTCTGCAATGTTCTCAAAAGTAGCCACTGAATCCCAAAGTTATCAGGTCAAATAGAATTTGTAAACAGAGAGATGGCAAACTCACATCATAAAGTGCAAACAGGAGGGGGTCAAGAACAATAAAATGCTTGTAAAAAATAAAACAACACAACCCACCCACGCTCCCCTCCCCCAAAAAATAAAATCAGACAAAAAACCAA
Organism: Notiomystis cincta; assembly: GCA_013398075.1. NCBI lineage: Eukaryota > Metazoa > Chordata > Aves > Passeriformes > Notiomystidae > Notiomystis > Notiomystis cincta. The sequence continues at coordinate 12,327 of VZRX01023435.1, read as the reverse complement.
CACCACCATCATCATCAAAAAAAAAAAAAAAAAAAGCTTAAGGTAGAATAATCATTAAAATTCAATCTTATATAAATATGACATATGTTTCAAAATTCCAAGGGATAGGCTTTTAGATATACCAGGACAATATCTGGAATGCCATTAACAAATAATGTGGAGAGAAGGTGTGTCTGAAGAAACAATCCATAGCCAGCTGCTGTTGCAGAGAGCTGCACCCTCACACACCACAGAGCTGCCAGGCATTTTCCTTTGCCTGAATGTGCCCATTCCCAGGCTGTAGGGTTGGCCATGAATAAACTTCTGGGAGAGTAGTCAGATTATGTGACTTTAGAGTGTCCTTACAGAAGGTTTGCAGCCTTTTAGGGGATTCAGCACTGGACATATGGGGGACATTTTGCTAGAAATGAAGACCAGAGGACCTTTCATTGACCTAGCCTGACCTTCTCAGATCTCACACTTCCCTGTGCTTCATTAGGAACACTCTTCTGCCCCATTATGTCATGTCCATAGCTGAGAAGCAGCCAGAGAGTGACTAAACAAGTCCAAGAAGTCAGAACATGTAGAGTTAATCCAATTTATCCTTCCTTGTAGAATGAGCCTTGTTTAGGATGTAACTTCTGCAAACATATATCTTAATAGCCATAACAGCCATATCATTTTCCTCATGGTTGTTAATCACCTATAAACTGCCTGCCACACAGAGATACCTTAGGCTGGGTATGCAAATGATTGCACAACTCTTGGTTTACACTTGCTGGATGTTTTTTCATCTGTGCTAATTAGCCAGTACCTCCTTTCCTTACCATCTTTTGCCTTTAACCTCCTTTTCTTCAGAGCAGATTAACTGGTGCTAGCTCTTTCAACTACCTCCAGTCACACAGGATATGATTGTGGCACCAGGTCAATCCTTGCATAATTTGAGTGGAAAGGGACCTTTTAATGAAAAAGTGTTTCCCTCACTCCCTCCACACATCTCTGCAGCAAAGCAAGCTACACTGCCAGCCCAAGCACTCTGTGATCAAGGCCTGTGGCATCAGACTGTCTCCTTAGTAACAGTTCAGCTAAACTGCTGGGCTGACCTAGTGATCCCTTGGAGGTTTTCTCTGTCCCAGAGATGGAATAATTTGGGCACTGTAGATTTAAAATGTCTACTGGAACAGCTCGTGCCAGAGCTAAGCTACAGTGACTGTGTTTACCCTGAAAATAAAGGAGAAAAGTTAAAAATGAAAGGAAATAGAAGGCAGAACTGTACCGTATTCTGGTCTGAAAAACAAAATGCAATCAATGGGATTGTTTTTTTCTTATATAGAATCACATTCAGTTTCTGTAATTGTTCCAAAACCACAAGAGTCTGAAACAGGAAACAAGGGTTCAGAAGGCAGACGTTCAGCTGACATTTTTTCTAATGAACAGGTACTAAATGAAAGGTTAAAGCCTCTAAGGATAAACCTCCTTAATCCTTTTACTTTTGATTTCCCCAGCCATTTTAATTTCAAGAAGTTCTGTAAATTGGCAATCCTGTAGAGAAACCAGCCCATCCTTCCCAGTTTACTGTTCTTTTCTGAAAGATGTGATTCTCTAAATCACTCACCTTCTCCTCTTGCCTCAGGAGATCTGGCTGTCCCAGCAGCCAACTTGGCACAGATAGGACCCCTCAAGGACGTGGAAGTCCTCAGCTTGTCTCTGTGACACATCTTTGGTTTTTTATTGCAACACTTTATGGTAGAAACCACCCACCTTGCTTTGCTGAGGCCGCTCTGGGGAGGTTGGGATGTGAGCTGTGCTCATTGGGGGTCTGTGTAATATTTGATGAGAGACAGAGCTGCTTTTGAAGCGAGCTGCCCTCACTAAACAACACCCCTGGCATCTGTGCTGTGCATACCTGTGGGCATCCATGGCTCATTTCCTTCACCCTGCTTCACACAGCTCCAGGCAGTTTGGTGCTGAGACTGACAGGTCCTCCTGCCATAGCCCTGGTTCTGTAGTCAGCACATGTTTCATCTCCTACTTCCACAGCTTTTATGCAATTCAGGAAGTCTTTTCAAAGCTACAACACATTTTATCCCCTATTTTAAGATCTGTGGCCTGACTTCCAGGGTCCCCCCGTCGACTGTTTTCTGACAAATGCAATTTCTACAGCCTAAAGGCAGCTTTACAGCAGCTACTCAGGACCTTTTTCTTTTGAAATTAATTACTCTGTTGGCGTTGCAAGCAGCAAATAAGGGCCTTTCAAAGTTCATATTCTTTATTTTTGCACATTCTGAGGATACATTGGTGCCTCAGAGACACAAGGTCTATCCTGCCAAGAAACCTGGATGCCTTCTCAAAGGTATCCTTCTTATGTTTTCATCTTAACAGAGTAGATATGATCTCTGCAAAAAAGAATAGAAATTCACTGGTCATGCTAATGTTTAACCTTTGTCAAGTTTTAACACTACCAAGTAGTATGAAACTTCTTGTATGGCCCTGGCACTCTCAGACTAAGTTTATGTGCCAGCAGAAAACAACTAATGGAAATAACATTTTAAGTTGCAGCCAATCTGCTTAGCTCTGCAACTGGAAAATACAGACCCAAGTTCTCATTTGTATGATGCTACGGTTCTCTGAAGTCCTGAATGAGCCATTTCAAATGCAAGAGGCAGTTAGGATTTTAAAAGGATCCAAATTTCAGCAGAAGCGTTTTGTACCACAACAGTACCATCCACAGGTTAAAAATTATTTAAATTGCTGGTTTCAAAAACATCTTTCAGCAGGAGGTCCAAAATTACTTTATGTTGTAAAACACTAAATTGTTTTTAGGCTCTTCCTGCTATACCAGTTAAGTATATAAAAAAATATCTCATGCAGAGAAGAGTAAGTTCTATTTAGGTTGGATTTTTTTTCACCTACACAAAAGCAAGAAAATTTTTGCACCTGATTTGACATCCAGTCCAATGCCTGAATAGTTATTGACATCAGAAGTGAGGTCAAACATTCAGATGATATATTAAATATGCAGTTGTGCTAAGAACACACAACATGAGGAAGAGCTGTGAGGGGTTAACCTTGGCAAAGGTCAAATGCCCACCCAGCTGCTCACTCACTCCCACTCCTCAAGTGGGCAGGGTGGAAAAGTAGCAGGGATGAAGTAGAGAGAAACTTGCCAATTATTCTTACAGCCAAAACAGACTCAATTTAAAATAACTGAATTTGGATAATGAGAAACAAAGACAAAACTTAAGGCAACACCTTTCATCTCCTTTCCCCCTTCCCAGGACCAAGTGCACTCCCTCATTTCCTCCAGAGCAGTGTAGGAGAGCTGCATTATAAACATTGATTGGGATATTGCTCTAAGGCTGGTTGAGGTAGATTTGTTGGGTTAATTAAACATCTGCATCTGGGAGTTGCCCTGTGTGGTGCTGGGTTGGTGTTGCACCAAGGAGGATGTGGCCCAGCATCTGCCTTGATCAGAGGAGACTGAAAATCTCTCAGAATATTTCTTACAAGAGGTTTGTGAAAGATCAACCATTAGAACATTAGAATAGTATCTGATTTTAGAATTAAAGAAAAACAAAACAAAACAAACAAACAAAAAACCCCAAAACCAAACCAACATATATGAAACAAAGCAAAACAAAAAACAAACAAACACAAAACAAACAAAAAATCAATAAAACCAAACCAAACCAAACCAACCAACCAAACAAACAACCAAAACCAAACCAAACCAAAAACAAAAAACAGGTTAAATTATTTCAGGCAGAATAATTCTGAAGATTTTCTTCTTTTAAAAGGAACTTGCTGCAGTTCAGCCTGTACTGTGCAGGTGATGTTCACTGCAGGGCCCACGTGTTTGATGGGAGTTCCCAACCCCAGCACTTGTCCCATGGTCCAAAACTGATGCAGAAGAAGGGAAGACTGAAGCCCAGTGAGAGAGCCTTGCAGAGGGAAACATGACAAAGGAATTACTGACAAATGAAAAACTCCTGTTTCCATATAAATTGTTTGACTCTTATTAAACCATTTAAATGCTACATTATTTCTTTCACTTAGAATTGCTAATTGCAAAAATTAAAATTTCTCACCTGTTCTACAATCCATGGTCATGTATCTGAGATAAACTAATATCATCAATTCATTGTGCAAATAAGCAAATAAGATTCTGAACCTCCAGATTAATACACAATAGCACTCACTGAGCTATTTCTACAGCTATATAGAATCACATTTATTTTGCCACAAGTTGACAATAAGCAGTGAGCTAAAAATGAGCTGAGTTTATTTGGTGCTTTTGATGGAATGAGCAAATTTATTTATCTAAGAGCTTAAACTCCTTTCCAGATATTATATAATTTTCTCTGTTAATCACTTTGTGGGATTTTTTTCTGGGTTTTGTTCCTTTTTTATAATTTTCAGCTTTTTGCAAAGATCCATTCAGATTGGTTTCTATTTTTTTTCCTTAAATATGTAAAAAAAAAAAAAAACAACAAATAAAACAACACATACAGAATCACAGAATAGGTCAATGGAAGGGACCACAGTGGCTCATCTGGTCCAACCTCCCTGCTCAGCAGGACCATCCCAGAGCTCTTGGCACAGGATTGTGTCCTGACAGTGCTGGGAAATCTCCAGTGAGGGAGACTCCACACCCTCTCTGGTTAATCTGTTCAGTGCTTGGTCACCCACACAGTAAAGAAATTATTCCTCACATTCAGGTGGAACTTCTGTGCATCAATTTCTGCCCATTGCCTCTTTTCCTCATGGAAACAGTAAAAGAAAAATCTTTGGTTTAGGTTAATTAAGTGCATAGTAAAAAAAAAAGTAATTCAAGACATTTCTGAATTTAGTTTAAACCCACTGAATTATTCTGGATAAACACAAAAGACAGTATGTTCGGAAATGTTGAAAACAATTCAATTAGGAATTTTCAAAGGATATTGGCACTCCTGAAACAGAGATTGTGGGGGAAAAAAATACAACTAGATCCCCAAATGGTATATGTCAAAATATCTTCATTTAAGCCTGGTTAGCATGCTCAGGCAAGGTGAGCCAGAGCAGCAGAAAGTCAGTGGTGGAAGGGATGGCTCTGGATCCTGGCCAGCAGCACGCCCAAAGGAAGTATTTGTGTTGCAGTATTGATCTGGGGAATATTTAATAGAGTTGAATATGGAATAAAGTCAGAGGAGAAACTGAGAATACCACATAAGATTAGAGCACACTCTGGGGAAATGGGTAATGTGGGTTCAGAGTCTTTCAGAAATAAGGAAGATGTGAACATGGATCTCTCAATTCTGAGGTGTTTGTGTTGTCTATTTTGAAATACTTCTTCTGGGCATTTCTGTGACCTGTCCTTTCCTTTTCTTTTTGGGACATAAAATATTATTAAAAATATAAAAACAGCTTCTTAAAAGCTTTTTCTACATATTTTTATTCTTGGGCTAAAAACATATTACTCACTGTTTCCTGTAGCGAGAAGTGACATTAAAGGACATGCATGGAGATAATGTGGCAATTTGAAAGAATAATATTTTGTTGCATATTAAAAAGTTTGGGAAGGACCTTGGTTGTTGTCCCTTTGGAAATGTGCTCAAATTTTAATCCAATGTAACAGAAAATGTATTTTTGTCTTCCATTAATTAGGAGTTTCTCTTCTCATTATATTCCAGTCCATGTCATTCTTACTTGTAATATAAATAGTCTGCTTTCCAAGGAATGAAAATATGTTAAATGATAAGTCTACCAGAAGCAGAACAGCTTATTTGGAAAAATAAGTAAAATGAAAATAGAAGAAAAATGAAAAATAATTAAAGTGAAAAATATACGCAAAATTACATATGAAAAGTAATCAACAAATTTGGAAGATCAGTTATATTCAATTTAGTGTCAAGCTAGCCTGAACAAGGGTAGAAATATAACATATCATTATACCTATGTATATATATATATATGTATATATGTGTGTGTATATATATATATATATAAATAGAGAAATATTAAGGAAGAAAATTATATTTTTGTATGTGTTTTGGATTTTGCTTTATTGTCAGCTCTTAGTCCTGTAAGCTAGAAATCCATTTTCCAAAAGACAGGATTCCTTATTAAGAAATAGTTATTGTTTCCAGAGTTAAATGGATGTTGTTCTGAGCTCTATGGCTCACACTCGTTTCTTTTTCTGTTTCTTCTGTTCTATTACTCTTGAAAACATGGGTTGCATTGATCCATTTTTCACAGCTTAAACTTGCTGGCTTTGAAGCAAAGAGCAAATGAGGTGGAATAAAATAAAATAATAAAAATAAATAGAACAAAATA
>VZRX01023431.1:0-18296 GCA_013398075.1 Notiomystis cincta | reverse complement strand
GTATAAAAACAGAGTTAAGGAGCCAATAGAAATAGTTTTTTAAATGAGCATTGAATTTTCCATTGTCTAAACAGTCAAGCTGTAGTTCAGTTTTAACTTATATGATTAATTTTAGGAGATGATCAAATTTCATGGTCTGTCTTTAAGCAGCAAGTCAAGAGTATATCATTATCTTTTTACTATGAAATCCTGTTGATTCCAATTAAGAATTACAAGTCATCCTAAATCTTGGAAGCTTTTATGTTTCAAAGATAAAAACTAAGGTGTTCATGTACTTGGATATCAGAAACACAGCACCTAGAAACACTTTTTTCCTTCTAGCAGTCTCCTGACATCTTTGTTTTGGCACTCATACGCTTTCTTTACTTCCAGTCAAGAGATATACAGAATAAAATCTTCTAATCAGATACAGATCTTACTTTACTGCTTCTAGTAGTGGACTTTTTGTTTCCCCAGCTTTGATTCCCATTTAAATGGACTTTTAAATCATAATGTGATAAATCTATCACTGATTAAATTACTCTTTATCCAGTATTACAGTTGTGAGTGGGTAGGTGACAGCTACAGAGCCTGTATTTTCCTTCAAGTAATTTCAGCATAACTTGATATTTGAGAAGGTATGTTAAGAATATTTTTTAATTTTCTTCACAGTGAAAAAATTTTATGTATTTGTTGGCCTACTGCCCAAAATCTTAGTTAGAAAGACTGTATATTGCACATTCACATTAGACTGAGAGACAGTATACATCCTGATGTTAAACTTCCATGCCAAGCAATTAAGGTAGAAAAACTTTCAAGAGAATCACAGTTTTGTAACAGGGAGTTAGTTCTGTTTCCTAGATTAAAATCTATTTTGAATTCCCAGTCAATATTCTATTTAATGTCACTCTGGGTAGAAATTTTTGCCAACTTTTTTTTAATTTTTTTTTTTTTTAAACTGGGGAAGGAATAAAAATAAACCGTAGAAAAGTTAAATCAGCACAGCATTGCTATTTGAGGGCTTCCCTCATTTTTCTTCAAGCTACCTGCAACACCCAGGTTGATCTCAGAAGAACTGAGAAGGCTCATATTAATAACCAAACATTTCTTCACTACCTCTATCTGGTAAATCATGATGACCAAAGCAAAATCAAANATAAACCGTAGAAAAGTTAAATCAGCACAGCATTGCTATTTGAGGGCTTCCCTCATTTTTCTTCAAGCTACCTGCAACACCCAGGTTGATCTCAGAAGAACTGAGAAGGCTCATATTAATAACCAAACATTTCTTCACTACCTCTATCTGGTAAATCATGATGACCAAAGCAAAATCAAAATATACATATTTTTTATTTTTTTTTAATTCTGAGAGACACAGACATCTATATTGAGAAATGATGGAACTAGTCCTAAAACACAAATTACTTCTTTCAGTTTCTTGACTTTTTTTACCTTTTCCTCATACCTGATGTTGGTCAAGACTGGACAAGATGGACTCCTGAAAACATGGCTTGGATGAGCAGAACCTTATTGGACTGTCTCAGAGTGAACCAAAACCACACACATCAACTGCTGCATGTACTTTTATTCCTTGAGAGAGTGTAAAATAAGTTTTTGAATAGGAGCCTGCCTATAGTAATTTAGTAAAACTACTTTAGTGAGGGAATTTCATGCCTTCACTGTCAACAGCAATACTGTCAATCTTGGCAAATCAGAACACTTTTACATAATGTGCAAGTATCAACACCTCTTTCATTGTCTGTATGCTGGAAATATACCTTCATCATCTGTTAGAATGTCTAGTTCAATTTTAGTTCTTTTATTCTAATTTTTTTCTTACTGCAGAAGGATAAAATCTTGGGGGGCTTCTTATGATTCTGAAGCACTTACAAGAAAAATCTCCCTCCTAATCTTCACGAAGCAGTGACCAGGGCAGCCTCAGAGCCAGAGACTACATACAACAGATACTGTTTTACTTCTCAGCTACTTCCAATATAACTGATTAGCTGCAGCTCCGAACTGCACCAGTAGGCACAAAAAGGTTAAGGCAAACTAGTAAAACAGGAAAGAAAAGGACAGCAGGGCAACACTGCTGAATTAAAAACCTAACTTAGAATCAGAATTTAACATCAAAATTAGGCAAGAGACACATGAACATTGCAAAATGAAAGAAACCCCACACAGAAAAGTTTAGAATACTTTATATTTCAAATGAAGACAGCTTAACAGAATGAATCAAATTTACTTCCTTAGAAAAGGAAAAATATTTTGTAGAGGTATTTTCAAGATTCAGATTTAAGGCTCAATAAGAACAGTGTCTTTGGAAAGGCCAGACCTGGTGGTCATGAAAATTTATGAACACATATATTTATCAGAAGATAGTTTATTGACAACAAATACAAAATTGTTACTATCATTCCCTGATGTATCATTTTAAAGATAAAGCTTTTCCTTCACCACTCTTAAAGACTTGTAAATACAGTGTTGTAAAAAATTAAAACAACAAAAAAATTGTGACAATAAATTAAGAAAATGTGAGGACAAGGAGGAGAAAAGCCCAACCCATCAAGGAGAAAATGCATTAGAAGCAATAGAAAAGTTATGCAATGGAATTGAAGTATCATATTATATTCTCCTTCCAAGAGAACTTTGGGGGTTCTGCATATGAAATAAAATAGCAGCAAAGAAAAAGGGTAAGTACAAGTGCATTTGTGTCCCCCTGGAACTTGTTCTTATTAACCAAAACAGTAGTACTCATCAGAATCAATTTTGGGATGCTTATGGAGAGACTGTGAGTCCTCCATGACAGAAGAATCACTGAATTTGTCCATATCTGAAGGGGTTTGGTGACCAGGGACATCATCCACTAAGGTGTCCAAATAACTCCCCACAGATATTCCATCCAGTCCATCACTACAGTCTTGTAAACTGTTACAGCTGCCATGGAGGGATGTCTCCTGACTTTCTAGCAAGCTGCACAGGCTTCCACTCAAACTGCTGCCTCTGCTGGCAATGGCTTTCTCTTCAATCATCCACTTGATAGATTCAATACTTTCATTGATGAGGAGCAGCTGGCGCATAAGCTTCACATCAGTGGCTCGGAGATTAACCTGCAAGGCAAAAGTGATTAAAAAAATTACTCTCTTCATAATCAAGCCAAAGAGCAGGCTGGAGGCAGTGAATGGGTTAAAAGAAAACACAAAAAAATCCAACTTCCACATCTAGGACAAATCTAGTAATTTCAGTAACTAGTAAATAAACCCACAAGCAAACAAACAAAAACCCCGAAAGTATAGCTACAATAACACTTTCAGTGAAGGTCAGGTGGGAACCTGGTCAGCCTCCCTGAGCAGTCCATTAACAGGACTGCCAGTCAGTGACAACACTTGTACACACACTGGTACAGAGCTGTTTAGATTAGAAACACAGCTGCTATGACAACTCCTGGGGATAGCTTTTCACTAATCAGAGAAACAAGACACAAAGCCATTTCCATTTACCATTGCTCTATGCTACTTACAGCTACAGACATCTAGGCATCCACACCAAGTTATTCTTACTCTACTACTATAGGCTATTTGGGCAACCTAGAATTTTCAGATGTGTGTAATTTGGAAAAAAGCTTGTGTTTATTGAACTTTTATTCACACCATTTCTGAGTGCACATTAAAATCTGCCATTTAAATGTCTGAGAGTTGAAATATTGAACTTATTGAAAATGTAAATTTCATTTATTTAAACCCACGTAAGATGAAGGTGATGAAGTTCAGAGTCAACCACTTATTACAGACATGGAACAAGCATTTGCCATAGCTAACTAAATAAAAAGTAGACATCAAGAACAAACTTTCTCAGTTGTGGTGGTTGATGCATGCACACAGAAGTGTTAATAGCAACACACAGTGGAATATTAGTGTTGCATTTCACAGATATATTTAACTATCTTAATGTTTTTCTTAACAGGCAAATTATATAAGCCACCTTTTAAGTCACTTGAATATAAACTTAGAGTTTGTATTTGTTGCTTCCTTCTCTTCATGTGAAACATCATAGGTACTGAAAAAAAAAACCCAACTTGTGACCCTGTGCCATATTGAAAATCTGAAAGTTTCACTCAACTGAAAAATAAAGAAAAAGCAGGTAAGATCTATTACATCAAACAATAGATATTTTACGTAATTCTCCAAGTCCACAATTGTTGTACAGGAAAACAGCACCTGTATTGTTCACACACAATGGACTGGAACGGAATCAGTATTCTGAGGAAGCAAACACTGTATCTTGTTTTGCTAAGAGTATAATCTGAACACGATCCTTTCCACACTCAAATGTCATCTTCTCAGTATACCAAATTACATTGACCTGGCACAGTGGTTCAAAAATTATTTTAATGTATTTTTATTCTCTTAGATACTGCAGAAGATTGTAGTAGATCCAGCTGGGACTCTTCCTAGCAGCTGGTATGATGCTGTTCTCTCTATCTGTGGCTAAACCATGCTGCGGGCATTCCAGTGTTCCAGTTCTTGTTGAGCAGTGAGTGAATCAAGGCCTTTTCCGTTTTTCACTCTGCACCCTCAGCAAGTAGGCTAGGACTGAGGAAGATTGCAGTGGACAGAGATGGGACAGTTGACTGGAATTCACCAAATGGGTATTTCTTGCCATACAGTGTTGTGCCCAACAATAAAACCGGTGCATTTGATCTCTCCTATACAGCTGCTGACTGGAGGCTGGCTTGGTCTACTGGTGGGAGATGGTGTGTCACTGACTTTGCATCACTTGTTAATTTAATTTATTTCCTTCATTTTTTTAAACTGTCTTTATTACAATCTAGGTTTCTCTCACTTTTGTTCTTCTAATTCTCTCCCTAATCCCACTGGAAGAGGGGAGGGAAGTGAGCAAGCAGCTGGTGGGTGCTTAGTTACTGGTCAGGGACAACCCAATGCAAAGACATTTCAAGCTTTGCCAGTAACAGGCTGCCTGTGTAACTGTCATAGGTACTCCCAGCTTCCATCCCTGGTCCTCAGAATTACTTCTGAATTATTCTCAATCCAGTAACACAAGATTTAACACACCTAACCTGGTACTGTGCAAAAAAACAGCTCTACCTACCTTTCACAGTTTTAACAATACTGCCCATCTATCATTGTTTCAGAAGTGAGGTTATGAAAACAGATTGACCATTTTGTAGTTCTCCTGCTCAAGCCAATTCCTCTACTCTAACCAATAAATCACTATAAACCATTTGCTTGGCAACTAGGCTGTCATGAAAGCAGTAAATTACCCAACTTCTCAAATGCAGCTACAGACTTCAGCAACTTGCTGAATATAAACATGCTTGGAGACAAGTTTCCCAAAAGGCTGATTAAGGAAATGTTTAACAGAACTAGCACCAACATAACTCAAACAAAACAGTCCCTTTTAGATAAAACAGACATCTCATATATTNGTTCACAGGAAATAATTTTTTTCTCTAAATACAGCAGCAGCTTCAGCATTTCTGTGGAACAGCCTTCCTGGAAGCAATTCCTTGCATTCCTGAGTACTAGAGTTGTCCTCCTCCTAGCTACCGTGTCATTCCAAGTCTCCCGTATCAAGAGTGTGCTTTTCCTAAAACAAATATTAAAAAGTAGTTTAACAAGTGTCATCTTTCTTTAATATGGTTTACTTCATCATCTGTTTGATAACAAAAAAATTTCAAAATGACATTTTTTGACCCTTATATGCTTTAGCACAGACACAATCACATTAACTTTTACTCACTTATGCAGCTGCAACCCATTTATCTTGGAAGTTGTTGGAGTATACAAATTGGAGTGTTTTTGGAGTAAACAAGTCAGTCCAAGATGGTTCAGCTAACAGGACTAAACACAATAAAATCTCACCATGCTTGACAGTTCCATTTGTTATGCACAGTAACAGGTGCATTTCAGGAATAATCTAAACAGTGCATCAGAGCTAATACAGAGGCATTTCAGAACAGCTTTTATAGCTCTCCTGTGAGTTAAAAGTAGAGCATGGGACCACCATAGGGAAGTTGCGTGTTATTATGGATCAGTCCTCAGCAAAAACTTATGGTGTATAAAGGAAATTAATTGTGACAAGAGAGGAAAAACTAATCTCCTGTTACAGATTAATTTTTATATATTTTTGCTTAATTTTGCTCTGTATATTTTACTAAATGTTTAACATTAATAGTTAGTCACAGCAAGACAAAATAATAAAATAAAAGTGACAGCATCTTTCAAGTAACAGAGTCTGGTAGCATATGTGCACAGATTAGCATTCAGACAGAACCAGAACTTGCATCTGGAAGGAATAACTGGACTAAACAACTGCCTGTGCCTCCTTCTCAGACTTGTTCTAACAAGATATTTATTCCTTTCTTTTTGTCATCTCTAATATGTATAATACTGTAATAATTTATTCAAGAGAACTGATCTATATACAAACATAAGGGCTTTTGTGTACATATATATGCAGAGAGATACACAAATATTCATGCTATTTTTATATATAATTCAGTGGTTTTGAGAAAGGACTTGACTAGGTTATTGCTTTTAGAATAAAACTCTTAATGACCAGGACAGCTAACAAAGACAGTTACCGCTTCCTGGCAGTCACCCAAAGTAGTGCATTAGCTGTCCCTAGCCTGATCACTTAGCTTTTAGACCAAAGTGGCACATGTACTCACAATTTGGGCAAACAGCCTTGCATTCTGCTGCTGCACGTTCTGTGGACATAGCGTCCAGTCAGTTCCAAACACAGGGGGTCACCTTCCCCTCCAGAAATGGCAAAGCTAAAATGTCTGTTAAATATACCCCTCTACTCTGCAAATCTGTTTGAAGCTCTAGTTTCTTCCTGATTACTTTCTTTTAAATTCCTGGATTCACATGCTCCTTTTTCTAACTACAGGAATTCTTCAAGGATATTGATGGCAACCATAAAATGTGGTCTGAGGAAAAGATATCCCTAAAGTTTATTTAAATTATGTCAGTTTCATTTTTTTTTCTCAACACTTTTATGTTCTGTGCTGTAAATAGTCTACTAGTTATGGGAAAAGAAGTGAGCAAACCTAAATAACAAGGTATTTTTTTCAGGATAAGTCTTTCAGCCAAAGCACAGTGAAGTAAGTCCTTACAAGAAACAAAATCTTATACTTACAACTTAATGGATTCAGGGAGCTATTTAAGTCACTCAGATCAGAAGCTCTGTTCTGCACAGGATCTCAGGATGAATCTAGGGTTGGCTGCTCTGGAATCTGTGTTCTAAAACAATCTGAGTTTGGACACAAATTCCATGACAAGTGGAAGTGGATGGAAACAGCAGCAAAGTACAATAGTTCTGGGAAAGCCCCTCAGAGGCTCAGGCCTGGGCAGTCTTGCAGAAGATAACAAATATATGAAGAGGTTAGATGAAAATAATGCAGCCAATTCCACCTGTTGCTAAACACTTCTGTACACCATTTGTACCACACTTTTTACAAACAGAATTTCAAACCAGTAGAACTTTTCCATACTGAACAGGTGTGCATGACCACTATGGTTCAGGAGTATTAATGCTACTGTTGCTTCCATTTCCTAGGAAGTGTCAGAGCCAACTTTCCGCTTTTCTATTCAAATTCTTCTATTTCCCATAGCATTCAGGATGAAGAGCCTGCCAGCTATGCCTACCTCCCCTTTCATTTTGAAAAGGGAGATTACCTCAGCTTCCCATAGAATATTAAATTCAATTAATTTGAGATGCAATTAAAAAAAAATCTAACAATCAATGTCCTATTAATAACTTGGTTTGCATTTTGAAATCTCTCTCTTTTTATAAAAGCTAACCTTATTCCACTTTCTCCTGGTGTTACTTCTACTTCTACAAACACTAAATAACTACTTTTAAAGTAAATAAGGAAATTAATTTATGAGGCAAAAAATGAGGGTGAGGAAAATAAAATAAAACAGTGGTGGGCAATATTGAATTACTAAAGTCTTCTGGAGATACAAATATAGTAAGAAGATTTTTAAGGATAAAAACCAGGTCAATATAACCTCATTGACTAATTCTGTGAGACCATATACATAACAAGCTAAAAATACCATAAGCAACTTATTCAAAATCCAAAATTCACTGGATTCACCAAGCTAACACGTTTACAACAGGGATAAATCTGGTGACAGGCACAGGATTTGTTTATTAAGCTACTATCACAAAGCATGAAGCATGCCATCTGAAGGTGAGCAAGCTCCAAGTGATACTACAACAGCTTCTGAACACTAGTGAATAAAAGAGATGCTCATTTTTAATTTTTTTTTTCTATTTAACATGTCTAAAATAAAACAGAACCACAAATAACAGATAATGTCTGCTCCTTTAACACACAGGATGATTAATAGGCTGTGCAGGAGCTACATCCTACTTAAATTAAAATATATGCATGGGCACGTCTTTAAACTTCTTGCCTGCTTCTAAATTGTCCCACTGATTCAAGGTGTTTGCATTGGTTTGTTCATATAATTATGCTGCTTTAGGCAATGGTATTTCAGGATCAAGATGAAAAAATCAGAATGCCTAGGCTGACTTCTGAATTTGAACATAATCTTTGGCATCTCCTGTTAAAAATGCAGGGAGTTTTACGTGACAGAGAGTAAGAACACAAGTTTATTGTCATTAACTGGAAGGGATCATCTATGCACCAGTGGAAGAGTAACTGCTCGTGGGAATGCTCCACATGCACTCCACAGCAAAGTCAACTAACTTTGGTTAATTCAGACACCACAGTAATTCCAGCTAACCCAACTATCCTGACTGCAACTGAACATAGGCTCTCTCAAAACAATGGAGATATGGACCAAAGCCTGGCAGAGGATGAGACTGTCAGAGTCAAGGCAGGTGCTACAGTGTTCATCATCATGCCTCTGACTGTGATTTACCTCACACTGATTTAGCTAAATTGAATTTCAGTAACAGTGATAAATGTAGATCAAGAGCTTTTTCTGCATCTGATTTCTTTCAGCATGGACTTGTGTTTTAATATATTGCTTTATCATTTTCCCATTTATTTCCTCCTGGTTTTAGGCTTGTGGTAAGCTTCAGACAATGAGGAAGCACATACAAAACCTACATAATTTATACAAAAACTAAATTTATGTGAGCCATTGTTGATTTGTAGTTCCAGTTTGCTAATCTACTTCTCCTCAAGGCTCCAAAATTGTTAAAACCCTCGTATCAGATTTTTGGGTAGCATTCATTATGATCAATGAACTCCCAGCTGCTCATAAAGTGAGTAGTTATTAAGTTTTCAGTTTCTGTCTGCACCCTTTGCTACATTAAACAGAGGCTGTAGCCTAGTCATTGTCCTGCTTCAAGCTTGTGTATTTCCACCACAATCCTCCACCAAGCCCTTGCAATAAATATTTCCACAGGTCCCTCTGCAGAATTTGGCAGTCACATAACACAGCTTTGAGCACAGCGACTTTTAACTAGGAAGGAGAAAGAGACCTTGTGATTCCACATCAGCCACAAAAGGATTTCACTGGAAGGAGAGATTACCAAGGAAGTGGGCAGGTCAGGTCTGAGCCACCACCAGAATAATGTAGGAGAATACACCAGAATAATTAGGAGGCAGAGAAACTTCATGAGACAGCAAGTTAGTTCAGTAGGCAATGAGAGCAAATAACTCAATGAGCAGGTTCCAAGGACATTTCTTGCAAATATATGAAAAAAATATTATGCTAATATGGTTACCATTAGATACACGAAATTACAGTATTGGCGATTTACATTCTCTCTGTATTTTAATATTTTGATTTTATGCATACTAATTGATTTCCCTTATACTTGACAGGAAAATACATACCATCAAGTTAGTCATATTATCTCTGAAAAAAAAAAAAAAAAAGCTGAATCTCAAGACCTTTTTTCACTGCCTTGAAATATGCATGGTCCTTGTCTGGGGTATATGCATGGGCAGCCTGCCAAGTGCATTAATACCTTTCATAATAAAATACCAATGATTAGGATGAATCATTTGCTCAGTAGGGTATAGTTTTTCTTTTAACAATATACTGTTTGAGGTATCTTGTATGCTTAAATTTAATAAAAAATTCCTAGTGGGGGGAAATGTATTTCTATTCATTTGTTTAGCTTTTTGGGCATCTCTTTTATTTTATTGTGAAAAAGAAGAAACTATTTAAGTATCTCCTAAGTAGATGTAACAATGATTGCCAAAAGGAAACATGATGTACAACTGAGAGCAAGTAGAAGGAAAGAAAAAGTTCATCAGTTAAGTTCTTATTTCCTCACTTTGTGTCCAAATAAAAAAAAATGTTAAACAAGCTCTTTAAATAAGCGGAAGTACCACAGAATTCAGGGAAAGAAACATCCAGTCTCAGAAGGATGAAAAAATATAAAAAGAAAAATCTTGACTCTTTTAAAATTTAGTTGAATTAACATGAAAGTGAGTAGTGAGAAAATGTAGGGATTTGAGAAGAGGAAAGACTTCTAATGCTGCTGGAAGTTTTACTGAATGTTTCCAAGTATCTCATACTACTGTCATAAAAGCAGCATCCGACCTCAGAAATGTATCTGCCACGGCAAAGGTGAACATGTCCAGAACAATCCATAATATGGACCCACATTTGCTGACAGACAAGATAACTCCACTGCAAACATTCAGGTCAATACGAAGCTGTAACATTTGGCTGTGGGTGTCAGAAAGTGTTACAGCAGATGGACCATCACAGCATCATTATACAGTGTTCTGGACACCAGCCACAGTGCAGGACTGCATGTGTCTTCTGACCAACTCGAGACAGCTGGGGCTCAAGAACATATCTAATTTATTTTTTTTTCCCACTGGATTTCACTCTCTGCCTCTTTTATGTTTGTCTTGATCAAAACATAGTCTTAGAAACACCTTTTTATGCAAAAAAAGGAAAAAAAATATAATAACCACTCCATACCTGTTCATCTCTTCAAAATTAATTACTTTTAATACTGGCACTGTGGAAGTATACTCAAAAGCATGTTACTAAAATATAAAAAGATTAATGGGATTTGCTTGCAGGTATATCCAAAGTTTGAAAATACTGCTTTCATAGAGAAAACATTTAAGCTTGAAAACACTCAAAAATATTTTAAAAAACCCCAAACACCCCTACAAAAAAACTCATCAAACCACTCAATTTATTTCACTAAATCAGAACTGAGACAGAACAATAGTAATAATAGGGAGAAATCTGAAATCTCTTCAAGTCTATTGCTTTCACAATACCACTGAAGAGACACATAAGATTAAAAAAAAAAAAAAACAACTTTGTCTCCCCAGAATTCAAAATGGAGTTCTGTTTGAAACAATTCTGTATTCCTGGAGATAGGATATATCCTATTGAAAGGATACTTTTAATCTAATAATCAAATGTCTAGTAAAGGCAACCTGCTATTCTAGTTACTGAAGGTTTACCTGGATAAGAATAAAAAAGAATTTCAAGACAACTCTGGTATTATAAACCATCATATGTGCTTTTAAAAATGCTTTAATAGTGCTACAAAGTGATTTTCAGATCACTGGGATTTTCCCCCGTTAACATTATGAGCATTATGTTTCCATGCTAAATTTTTGAACAAAAGTGAGTATCTTAAAATTAAGGGGGTTTGTTTTGTTTTCTTTATGTTTATTTTGTGACCTATTTGAAGTTCCACGTCTTTCAAATTCAGCTTTATTCTTCTTTTTATTGCCAAACTTAATCCAAATCTTCTCAGTGGTGTAATCACCATTCTCCTAAAATATGGTCCCTACACAGCCTTTACATATTTCTGAAAGCACTAGCAAGTTTGAGATCTTTCACATAACATCAAGTTGCTGATTTTGAGTCTTTCAAACAGAAACACCCTTTCAAACTTCCAGGTATCTACAANTAATTCTTTCTCATCCACTAAGAAGGTATCGAACAGCTAGCAGCCAACCTGCATCTGTGATCTACAGATTAGAAATCTAGAACCAAAGAACAGGCTACAACCACTTCTAGCAAGCTGAAATAATGAAATTGGCCAGCACCATGAGCCAAGCAGGCTGAAATACTGAAACTGGCCAGCACAATGAGCCAAATAGGCTGTGGAGAGCTACACCAGCAGCAACTTTTGAGCCATTTTGGCTCAAAACCCCATGGACCCCTTTGTTTCCTGCAGAAAACACCACAGCAATTCATTCTGGAGGTCACAAGGCATGATTATGCATGTGTATTAACAATTAAACAAAGACATATCCTATGCTTCTAGGCAAGGATGTGTGTGAGGAGGTAGTAAGAGTAATCAGTCATGAACTAAAAACTTCAAAGCAAAACCAGGCACTCCACGTAACATTTTCCTTCCACATTATTTGATCCCTTCTCTGATCAGTAACTATTATCCACACCATGTAGTGCAGTCCTCACCTTCTCTTACACAGCTCTAGCTCATGTCATATTAGTCTTTTTGTACTTAACCCTGTTCTTAGTGAAGATTTCTTCACAGTAGAGTACTGGGGCATTGTGGAGTGATTCTAGTTCAGCAAGGAATATTAATCATAGCTATCACTGCAGTTATCAGATGTATGAGTAGCTTCAGAAGGAATCAAGGTCATTGCTTACATTTCCCATTTCTTCTTCTACTGAGGTAGAAGTAAAGTAAGTGCAAGACTTGCAAAATATGTCTAGGAAAAGACAAATAATCAAGGGTGATCTGGGAAAAGAGAGAACTGGTCAAGGAAAACACAGCAGATTTGGACCAGAGAAGTTTGGCTGTATTTGAAAACAGCTAGTTACAGCTCTTCTGAAGTAATTTTGTTATTAAACTTCATCAGAATTCAAACTGGTAAAAATGAAGAAGAGAAATTACAAAAGATTAAAGATCATAGTGTTGCTTTGGTTGCATTTTCTTTCTTGTCTGGAATGGGTGGATTGATGCTCTGTCCTGGTGAATGCATAAACAGCTTTATGAAGTTACAGTCACAGATGGCTACCTCATCTGGCTATGGGGAAAACAGCAACTGCGCCTTCATTCCCCTGCCTCAGTCACAGCAACCACTGGTAGGTGCTAAAAAAGGAGGATGTAAATTCCACAGGCCTTTGAAGAACATCACTGTTGCTTTGGGTTACTAGTATACTGCTCTTCTCTTGTAAAGAGGCTTTCTCCTCTCTCTGCTGAAGCAGGATTTACACTTTTCTCCTACAAGCCCTGTAACACTAGAACCCTGCCACACAACACCACTTGAAATAAAAATATTTCAGCACTGCACAATTCTGCCAAAACATGTGGACAAGCCATTAACAGTCACAATGCTTGAAATAGCCCTGTGAAGGCGAAATGTTCTTAAAGTCACAGAATAGGAAAAGTCCTGTAAAAATTATCATTCTGGCTTCATATTTGCTCCTCTCATTGCTGTATAGTTTTGAGAAGACTAGAAAAATAGTCTGAAGTTTACAATGACTCCTTGAATGACGTGTTTTTGTGCAGACACATCTAAATCCCATTAGTCAGAAAACCCTCTGCCCAAGAACAGATTCTTCGACACCAAAATTAACATAAACCTCCTACATTGCCACTGTTTTATTATTAAGCACTTTGCTCTAAACATGCACCATTTGTCTTTGTCTAACAAAGAAAATGGTCTGTATTAGCAGCCAAACTCCACCCTTCCAGTGTGGCTGGAACATGCCTTCTCCAGGCACTCTTGCACAGGTACATTTTAATCTCACTCCAGGAAGAACACCAGATATTCAGAATCAGAGAATCACTTCTGTTTGTGCTCATTTCCTGTGTCCTGTCCCTGGGCACCACTGAAGAGAGTCTGGTCCCATCTTTTTGACAGCCACCCTTAATATATTTGTACACATCAATAAGATACCTCTTCAGCTCTCTCTTCTCAAGGCTAAACTGGCCCAATTTCTTCAGCCTTTCCTCAAAAGAGAGATGATGCTCAAGGCCCCTAATCATCTTTATAGCCCTCTGCTGCACCAGCTCTCCAGTAGATTCTTGTCTTAAACTGGAAAGCCCAAAATGGATCCCCAAACAGCAATCCAGATAGGGCCTTACCCGGGCCAGAGTAGAGGCAGGGTGTGTGCGTAATTTTCACTAAAGATGGGGCTAAGCAATACAGATCCTACTCCTCTTTAGGCATGTTTCACAGTTTCCTCTTGGTGTCAGGACTGGTTTATCTAGGAATTTATAATTACTTGGAAGGATCAAGGTCTGAGTCTGAAGTCTTTAAATTAAAAAGTCTTTTAAACTGAATATTAAGAAAGTCATGTCCAGTGTTTGCTGTATCTCATAAGCAAGTGTCTGAGCTAACAAAAGCAGCGCAACTATCTCAAATACACTTGTTTAAACCAATGGAAATTCTGTAGGAAGACAAAAAAAAATAAAAATCAACCAAGGTGTTCTATTTTTGTTTCTACCTTGGGGTAAAAATGTGCAAACTTGGAAACACTCAACGCATTTGTTGCATTATAGCTCTTGAAGGTGTTTCCTTCTGTACCTAGAGAGAGGTAGGTTTCAAAGCGAGAATGCAGTAAAATGGTTCTCCTTCTGGAAACATTTTAGTCCTGATTGCAGCTGAGATCTAACAGCAGTGAACAAAATCACAAATTATGCCAGTAAAGTGTTTATAAAATCTGAAACCCCCAGAAGTTAAATAGCAATTTACCATTGCTTTAAAGTCACTAAATGCTTTCACTTCATCTGGCACTGCATCCAGCAGGGCCGTACAGCATTGAGAGAAGTTTATTGTACAGCATGGCAAATGAAACATTTGGGTAAATCCTCTAGCAGCTTAGCTACTTTGTGTTTACTGTTAATTATGCAATGTGCCATACCATTCTCTTGACAAACTATAAAGTGTTAAGAAAGGCTAGGTTGGTGGGGAAAGACAAGGATTGGATTGCTGAGGCCAGGGTTGGTTGCATTGGTGTGCCAGTATGCTCTTCTCCTTGTTTATGGAAGCTCTAGGCAAGTTTGTATATCCTGACAAAAAGGAGTAGCTGACTTCATATACTTATATACCCGACATACATATACTCTTTAGTGTCTTTCCTTATCTTCTTCTATGGAAGAAGAAAAACCTCCTTGAGAGATACTTCAAAGAGGGGGATCCTTTATTCCATACACTCATCTGCTGGCAGGCACCAGAGAGACTCAGCACTGAAAGACAGAACAAGTGACCTCTGAAAAAAATAACTGTGCCAATATCCTTCTAGATTTGAAAAAGCTTGAAAGCTTGAGCTATGTTGTTGTTTGTATCTTTCAAAGATGTAATACAAGATGGCTTACAGAGCCTCTGGATGTGTTTTAGTGCCTTGGGGTGAGTCTGTGACAATCCTGTGTTCCCCATCGCCTGCTGAAGTTCTGGTCACCCTCCAGATTAGAGCTGCTTCCAGTTGCTTATCACGAACACTTCCACAACAGAAAAAAGCTTGTAATTAGGAGCCACATTTATAGGCCTAAGGCTGGATAACAAAGGCTATGAGTCTGCCTTCACAACAAAAACATTTCCCTTATATTTTAAGATTGTATGTAATTTTATGATCAGAGTTCTTCATCTTTACAAACAGTAAAGTGAGAACCATCCTTTGGAACTGCTTACATATAGGAAGTATAACTTCCATGTTTATAAATGCAAATTAAATCCATCAGAGAAATTACACTCAATTTAATTGAATTCCAAATGCTTTTCAACAGTTCAGATCTTCTGTCTTTTTACTCCTGTAACTTCATTCTTCATTTGCTTCAGATTCCAGTAACCAGCCTCTCTTCCAGGACATGGACAGAAATGATAAACATAGAAAATAAACATGTCCACTGTGGAAAGTTTACTAGGTTTTGACCTTGAGGGTAGAGAACAGAAAAATAATCTTGTCACCTTTAAAACATGAATTGAAAATGCATTCTTTTACTATTTACAGTTATAAAAAAGAAAGTATTGAAGAGTAGGAACGCACTTGTTGGCAATCACCTCTGCTTAGTTTATGTATTTGGTATTGTGCATTTCAAGTTTTTCCTGTTCATATACAAAAGGTACTTTTAAATTACTGTTGTCATAAGTAACCACATAAAGGAAAGCATCTCCACAAAATTACAATGATCAAAGAGCTGGAAAATCTGTCATATGAGGAAAGATTGAAGGAGGTAGGCCTTTTCTCCCTAGAGAAGTCTTAGGGATAAGAGTATTTCCTCACAGCATTCCAGTAATTTGGGCTGACACAAAGAGGAACAGGAGAGGTTTCATCTTAATCTAAGTTCAGTTTTTTTCAGTGAAGGCAATCAATCATGAGAACCTCCCCAGTCATATGACTGAGGTTTTCAAGATGGACAGAGAGCCTGATAATGTTTTCTTTGAAAGGTGAAACCAGATGGTCTTCTGACGTCCCTTTGTGGAATACCTCGTCCACCCCAACCTATTCTATAAAAACCATGCTGTTATGCTGATTTCATCACAAAGGTTATAATCTATTTGCTGAAAGTTATCATAAACTGTTCAACTCTGGGCAGAAGTGGTTTAGTACTCATGTCTTTTCATAACAAAGTGTCAGGAATCAGAGTTCAAAAATCAACTTCAATGATTCTTCTACTTTTGAAACAGAAATCAGGAAGGAATCATGAAATTTGAATATATATTCTCTGAAATAAACACTGGCAAAAGCTTCACTGTACATGAGCAGTCTAACTGGAAGTGTCTGTAGTGTCTAACTGAAGTGACTGCAGTGTCCCTGACGCTGCTGTGATGATTCACACGGGACAGATGCATGTGTACCCAAGTATCTCACACAGATGCTGCTTGGTAAGGCATCAACAATGGATCTTGCCCATGCAGCAGCTAAAAATGTAAGCACATATTCATCTGCACTTCCTGGGGACTTAAACCCTTCTGCAGCTGCTGCAGCTGAGTAAGAACAGACCTAAGCACTGATTAAGTACAACATGGAGATGGTTCCACAATTCAAATCCTTCTGCCAGGCACTGAGTGAGATTTGCCAGTCAAAACATATGTTCAAATATGCATTAATTTAAATAACCTTGGTCACCTCATCCTTCCAGAGATGATCTGAAAAGATGGAAAACTTGGCACAATTCTGGCATTATAATGAGGCTGCAATTTTTCCTCATTAGATTTTTTTTTCCCCTAAGCATCAATCTAAAATTCCCTTTTAACATGAGTATCCTATGATCACTGCCCAATCTGCATTATATGCAAATATTACAAACTCCTCTACTACATGATGCAAATTGGAGGGTATGGAGAAAACTTGCTACCACAATACAGGATGAACATCTTTTCCAGTGAACTTCAGGAGGACTTGGGGAAACAAGTTAATTTCTGTTTCTGTATGCCTTCTTTGTATTTCTAAGAGCCTCACTTCAGGGATTCACTGAATTCATTAAGAAACAAAAGTTAATCAAACTCTCCTACATAGGTTTGAGGCTTAGCCACTAGTAATTTTATACTTAAGATTTTTATCTTCAGTCAAGATTTTAAGCAAAAATTACAATTAATCTAATCGAAAACTAGCATCTGATACACAACTTTGCATTGCTGAGTAGGCACACTGAAGCCAGATCTTGGCTTCAGTTAAGACAACTGATGTTATCATACAAAATAGTGAATGTAGCAGCCTGCACCTACAGCATGTGTTAAAGAGATATTTCAAGTCACAGTTGTAGACTTTTTAAAATCAGTCCTTCAAAGAAACTAATAAATGCAGATCCCTCGCAACTGTGGATCTAATAAATCTAAGCAAATATGAAGTTGGTCAGACCTTTTGGAGTTGGGAGAACTCTAGGGTTACAACAGCTCTGCCCTCCAACCTGCACCTTCATTCACGTGCTAGGGATCGTTAAAAGAAACAAACAACAAAACCCATTAAAAAAGCATAAAGAAATAAGAAAAAACAAACCATTGAAAACACCAAGAAGTATTGCCATTGCAATGATCACATTTGCCTTAATTCCAGTTCCATTTTGTCAGGGATCAATGTTAATTGCCTTTAAAAAATAGTTATACTAAACCTGAACTAGGAGAACAAAGGAGAAGAAAACTCAAACTAATGAGTTAGCATAGGAATATGCCTTTATCTCTAATAGCTTTAGCCTAAATCTGGCATGCTCAGCTCCTTGGAAATAGGACTGTTTCAATTACTTTATCCTTCACTCTAAAAACTGCTGCACTCAGTATACCCAATAGATATTCAGACTCACAAACAAAATTTGATTCTCAACAGTGTTCACTGGAAGGAATCTCATTAAAAGTCCCAGCATTGCCAATCATCCCTCACTTCCAAGACATACCTTATCTTTTCTGC